>JAHWFP010219668.1:0-27327 GCA_023313725.1 Lithobius niger
GAGTCAGTGCAATTGAAAGACCTCAACTTTAACACTCGCCCTTAAAAGCGACTCGCATGTACAGAATTAACAAGAAACCCTACCGAATTAAAAACAGAACTTACCGTGCCAGAAAGCTTGTCCATCAAATCTTGAAGTTGCTGCCGAAATTTGCTGCCTACACTTATGAAAGTGAGTTTTCCTTTTGACATCTGCACTTCGCCCTGGAATAGATTCCTTACAAAAGGGTTTTTGCTCTCTTGAACTAAACCCTCTAAAGAAGCATGAAGGGCATCGTTGTTTTTCTCAATGAATTGAGCCTGAACAAAAAGATAAAACCACAATTTTTCAAAATGTGACTAAAAGTGAACTTATAAAAACTTTATGAAATGAACAACAACACGTAAAGCCGGAATTAAATAACTGACCTTGTACTGCACAATAATACTGAAAATTTTTACCGATGTGAATCGTATGATGAATAAAAATAATGCAATTGAAATTTTTTAAAATTTAAACCTTTTTCTCAAAAAAAATTGAAAAAGGGGACTACTCTCCTAGACCAAAATCCAATTCTAAGTATATACGCTAACCATCGTGTACTTTGAATGTCGAAAGTTCAGATTTTAAAATGTAACGCTTAAATTCAAAAAATGAAACACTGAATCGTATTCTGCAAATTTCTGCTGTAGACGAAAAGATGTAAAATGTCAGTCCTTCTATCTTCTTCAGACTCCCACGATAAGTCTGACTACAGTAGCCTGTTGATTAACCAAATTCTAATTTTCAAAAAAAAATGTTACAAATGTGATAGTTTTTAGACCAGAATGAAACTTGAGCTTGTTTTATATCTCTTGCTGAGGCAATAAGATTACAATTTTTTTGCAGTCCTTTTGCCGGTGAGAGAATGCAGTAGTTCCCACCACTTCGATAAAAAGGCAATTCCTTTGTTTCTGCAGGTAAAACACTATAATAATCTGATCAATCTACTTCTTTGAACATACCTTGCAACCAATTAGTTTGAATAATCGTAGTTTTACTGTAAATGGGTTCTAATATTTAGACTTTCAGGGGAAAAACTTTTTTGTAACTTTTATTTCGGCGTAGGTCTACACATTAAAACTACAGTTTAATAATAGAAATACAACTTTTAGTGTGGTTTCAGCAACATTTTGTCTAATAGTGTGGGGAAAATCTAATCGGATCGGATAAAATGGAGTTTTACTGTACATTACAGTGGATTTAACTGTAAATCGTGGATTGAAAAAAAGAACCATCCTACTTTGAATGTTCGAAAAATTCCAGAAAACAAACTCGCGCTCAAATTCTAAAAGAAACAAATTCTACCGCATTTGCAAATTTTTGACAGTCTGCTTGACTAAAGATGGAAAAAATAGCCCACCTATCTTCTTCAGGCCACCACAAGAAGCTTATTTACATTATATACAATATCCGACGTGCATCGATCGTTGTGGAAATAGACGACTACGACGTGACTCGTAGCCCTCCGTACTTACAAGGCGGCACTCGCTGCTTCTCACTATGCCACTTTTTCGAAAGGCGCTCACTCACGTTCTCTGCTGATAACCCTTCTATCCAGCATCTCATCAGCAGAGTACTGAGCGAGCGACTTGCGAAAAAGTGGCATAGTGAGAAGCAGCGAGTGCAGCCTCGTAAATGCGGAGGGCTACGAGTCGCATCGTAGTCGTCTGTTATTTCCACAATGATCAATGCACATCAGATATTGTATATAATGTAAATAATGTAAATAAGCTTCTTGTGGTGGCCTGACGATGATCGACGGATTATTTTTACCATCTTTAGTCAAGCAGCCTTTCAAAAATTCGGAAATTCAGTAGGATTTGTTTCTTTTTGAATTTGAGCGTGAGTTTGTCTTCTGAAATCGTGGATTAAACGCCCATGGGCTTATGCAGTTAATTTTGCACAAATAGGGTGGGTGGGCGTTAAATCAAGCATTATCAATTATCTAACCCTTCTGGACAACTATCACAGAAAATTCGAAGCTTTTGAATGATCTCTGAAAGGCCAATTTATACATATTTTTAACTGTGAACAAGGGAGGAGGCTTAGGGGGAGATGCCAGGCCTTTGTGCAGGTGGTAGGAGCGGAAGGAAGAGTCCACTATTACCCCAGGGAGGAAGAAGGGGCCGGTACGCATAGCAAGCAGTAATATCTTTATTCACAGAACATAGGTTTTAGTTCATTTTGCTTTAGAAGAACGACAATTTATGGGGTGGGCATTAGCTTCAACTGGGCGTTTAATATACTAG
Organism: Lithobius niger; assembly: GCA_023313725.1. Taxonomy (NCBI): domain Eukaryota; kingdom Metazoa; phylum Arthropoda; class Chilopoda; order Lithobiomorpha; family Lithobiidae; genus Lithobius; species Lithobius niger. The sequence continues at coordinate 2,271 of JAHWFP010219668.1, forward strand.
ATTTATGGTATTAGAAAATGTTTTCCAACTTGGAAAAAGTCAAAAAAGTTTGGATATACTAATACATATTGCTAAATTACCGTTTGGTAGCACACAGCACCCGCAAAATGACGGATGAGAAATCCTTCATCATCTCGGATTTCCCGGTGATCCCGCAGCTTGGATTTGCGAGGAAGAGTAAGGCGGAAATGGTTTGCGTTGTTGTTGTGTACAGCAGTGGTGAAGTGGTTATGGCTCGGCTTTGGAAGCTTGCTCTCTTCGTTGAGAATGTCAAAAATGCCAGAACCCTTGCCTTCAATCAGATCTGTAAAACACACATACATAATTTAATAGTGCAAAAGCTTTCGCAGCACTCTGATACTGCAGATGAACTCGATAGATAAAAAAAACTTTATGTGCACTTTAAAATCTTATTTATCAATATCACATAACACATTAGTACGCAGTTGTTAACGTCGCATCTTTGTTTACTGACTTCACCCGAGCTAAAAGTATTATTATTCATGTTAACACTGCCTTATTTCTTTTTTCTAAAATGATGTGACACAATTCAAATGATGTGAACGGTGTGGCAGTATTTATATTTTTTATTTTGTTCTAAGATGAGCCCGCTATAATCGAATATTCTATAAGTAATGAAGCTTCTCTTGAATTTGGTATTGACATGAGGACCAGGAGAAAGCTTTGCTTACTACACAATAAGTCCTGAACTGTTCTGAAAAGACTAGCAGGATTTTATCAGCCTCACAGCAACTACTGTATGAATAAGGGCAGCAATATCTGCGCATTAAACGGCTGAGGCACAAGTGTGAGAACTAGCGCCAAATTTACAAGATTCTCCACAGCATTGACCAAATTTTCGACAAAGATTATTTTACTCCAGCTTCCTACCAGGCCACCAATACAGATTTAAAATACACTAATAATACGCACACACTAACATTGGTAGTGCCTTGTTCTCTCACTGCAATTCTAAACTTGCAATTTTAGCTGCCAGACTTTCGTGGGCATGGAGTAACACTTATGTTACGTAACACGTATGTTACGTAAGGTGCATGAGTAGAATAATTTCAATTCTACTTTAGCTAAGCCTGCACCCCAAGAGGCGTTGAGTATAATTTGGCAAATGTATTGTAGGAATCAACCGGATACCATTTTACGGGATTTGGATCGGTTCCGGATAAATTTGATGCTAGCACCTGATCAGATCCGGATATACGTTCCTGATCCAGAACGGGGGTAAATCACAAGAAGAAATAAAGCTTTTTTTCACTTATAAGTTGTAGGTGGTGTTAATTTTTGTTTTGTTTTACATTACTTTCTTACATTAAACACTTGGAAGTCTTACGCTATTAAGAGTATCAACTAGTACAGAATAAGTGCTTGTAGGCTACAGCACTCTACTGGTTTTGCAATGTTGCTAAATTTGCAATGTTGTAGACATTTTTTTTTTTGAAACATTCAAACACAGCACTCATTAGGCAAATTAATCAGAAAATTTTTTTCCTATTTAAGGATTTTCTCATTGATTAGCCTACTGGTTCATTTTGAAAAATAATTTGCAGAATTTTGCAACATTCGTGAAATCAGTATGTAGGCTATGCATTTATTTTGCATTGAATAATGACTGAATTTTGATTGCATAAAAAAATGAGTTCAATTTCACAACATGACTTTTATTTTTTTATTATTTTTTTCATTTACATGAACAAAACTCAACTCTTGAAACTTGCAACTCTTCTTTGGTTATTATGCTAGACTATTTTGCTAGTTTTTGATGCAGCCTTTAATCCGTTGTACTCTTTGAACTTAGCCCTTTGGGGTCCAAACTAGGGATCAACCGGATACTGTTTTGCCGGATCCGGGTCGGTACCGGATAATTTGATGTCAGAGCCGGACAGGTTCCAGATCTGGGTGCCAGATCCGGGTCGGTTCCGGATACCGGGTAATTCACACACAAAAACGAAATAAAGTTGTTTATTTTTTCCCCCTTATAAGTTGCAGCTAAGGTATTAATTTTCGCTTTGTTTCACATTACTTTCTTACATTAAACACTTAGAAGTCTTACGCTATTAAGAGTACCAGTATAGTATAATTGCATGTAGGCAACAGAACTGTTTTGCAATGTTGCCAAACTCTGCAAATTTTTTTTGAAAAAGTCAAACAAAGCACTCATTAGGTTAATCAATCAAAAAACATTTTTCTAATTGAAGGATTTCTCATTGATTAGCCTACTGCTTCATTTCGAAAAATAATTTGCAAAATTTTGCAAAATTTGTGAAACCAGTATGCAGTCTATGCATTTATTTTACATTAAAATTATTGAATTTTGGTTGCATTAAAAGAAATCAAAATCACAACAGGTCTTTTACTTACAACTTTTTTAAGTTGGTTCCGTTCCTTTTTAAATTGCTTTCGTTCCATTTTGTATTGCGCACAGTATAACAAAGACCAAAAGCAAAATAAAAGAACGAGAGCAAAAAAAAAAAAAAAATGAACGAAAAACAACATAAAAAAACGCTGTATTTATTTTATAAACAAAACTGTCTCGACTCTTGCAACATGGAAGTCATCTTTGGTTTATCATGCTATTATTTCTTGCTAGTTTTTGATGCCGTCAGTAAACCGTCTTACTTTTCGAATTTAACCCCTTGGCGTCCAAACCACAATTTATCGTCAATTCAAATCCGTTTCTAAAACTCCCGACGCACCCTGGATTCAAAGTCCCGTTTGGAAAGAAAAACTGCCATTGCATACAACAGAGGTGTAATTCTGACTGAATTAGGTACTTTGGCACGTATATTTTGGATTTATTTTATTTCATATGATCTTTTAATTACCTCAACTGATGTTGTTGTTGGCCGTGTTATCAAAATTAACGTGAAATTGCTTTTGTTTGCTAAACCTAGCCCCTGGTTCAAGCTGTTGTAACACACAACTCAACGAACGACCGCCATCTTCGTCGCGTTGGAAAGCTGGGATTCCTCGATTGGCACGTGTATTGCACGTGATCACTCATCGCGGCGGGGGGCATTCGCAAGTGACGTCACGCGAAGCGAGTCAAGGTCACAGCCATTGGAGCTAGCAGGTGCGTGTCTCTTGGTGGACAGCCCGCTGGGAGTGGGAGTGCGATTGCAGCGGTAAAGGATTGCATTCAACGATAGTGAATACAAATTAGGAAATAAAACAACTTTAAACAACTTACACAGTATTAAAAACTTTAAAAAAAAAGATGTCGGAAGCCGTAAACAACGCTGTAATGGAAGAATAACCAGAGGACGTTATCATTTCAAGGTCTCCCATGTACTGCAACGGAAGGTGAATATTTTCGTAAAGCGGATTTACGTAGTCAAACTTCAACTTTTTTTTTTCGTAATGAAAACCTAATGCAATGGTCCCAAGTACATTTTTGTGCAATAATTTACACTGTAATTATTACGTCTGCAAATTTTATACCCGTAGATCGCTTAGTTATTTCACTACGATTTATTTTACCAAGGCAAGCAACATGTTTACGGCGACAATGTTTTGGTTGTGTTGCAACCGGTATCCGGCTCAATATAATTGCCGGATCCGTATCTCGCTGGATACCGAATTATCCGGCGCCGGATCCGGATATATCCGGACTCGGTCGATCCCTAGTCCAAACCAAAGAGGAACGGTTTTGGTTAGAATATACTGTCTCTAATCTTTGGGCCAAAAGACGATGTATCGTCGCTTCAAAACCATGTCTAAATCGCCCGACGAACGTCGTCCCTTCAGTACAACGGAGGTGTAATTCAGACTTTAATTGGGTACTTTAGCATGCGTATTTTGGATTTATTTAATTTAATATAATCTTTTACTTACCTCAATTGATGTTTTTGTTGGTAGTGTTTAGGGATCGACCGGATACCGTTTTGCCGGATCCGGGTCGGTGCCGGATAATTTGATGTCAGAGCCGGACCGGTTCCGGATCTAGGTGCCGGATCCGGGTCGGTACCGGATACCGGGTAATTCACACACAAAAACGAAATAAAGCTGTCTATATTTTTCTTCTTATAAGTTGCAGCTATGGTGTTAATTTTTGCTTTGTTTCACATTATTTTCTTACATTAAACACTTAGAAGTCTTAAGCTATTAAGAGTACCAGTATAGTATAATTGCATGTAGGCTACAGAACTGTCTTGCTATGTTGCCAAACTCTGAAAATTTTTTTTTTTGAAAAATTCAAACAATGCTCTAGGATAAATCAAAAAACATTTTTCTATTTAAAGGATTTCTCATTGATTAGTCTACTGCTTCATTTCGAAAAATAATTTGCAAAATTTTGCAATATTTGTGAAACCAGTATGTAGTCTATGCAGTTATTTTAGATTAAAATTATTGAACTTTGGTTGCATTAAAAAAAAATCAAAATCACAACAGGTGTTTTACTTACAGCTTTTTTATGTAGGTTTCGTTCCTTTTTTTGCTTTCGTTCCGTTTTGTATTGCGCACAGTATAACAAAGAACGAAAGCAAAATAAAAGAACGAGATTAAAAAAAAAAAGGAACAAAACCAGTATATAAAAAAGCTGTATTTATTTTATGAACAAAACTGTCTCGACTCTTGCAACATGGAAGTCTTCTTTGGTTTATCATGCTATTATTTCTTGCTAGTTTTTGATGCCGTCATTAAACCGTCTTACTTTTCGAATTTAACCCCGTGGCGTCCAAACCACGATTTATCGTCAATTCAAAACCGTTTCTAAAACTCCCGACGCACCCTGGATTCAAAGTCCCGTTTAGAAAGAAAAACCGCCATTGCATACAACAGAGGTGTAATTCCGACTGAATTAGGTACTTTGGCACGCCTATTTTGGATTTATTTTATTACCATAATCTTTTAATTACCTCAACTGATGTTGTTGTGGGCCGTGTCGTCAAAATTAACGTGAAATTGCTTTTGTTTGCGAAAACTAGCCCCTGGTTCAAGCTGTCGTAACAAAACAACGCAATGAACGGCCGCCATCTTGGTCGCGTTGGAAAGCTGGCAGGTTCTTCCAAAACGCCACACATGTGCAAAACAAACCGTTCGCTGCTTGCTGTACACAGTTTGGTACTGCCAAAACACAGAACACTCCATAGAGATGTAATACAGCAGTCCAAAGGCAAAACGAGAGTTAAGAGTCCAACGAACTACTTTTAATACTTGCTTGTACACATTTATTACGCAGTAGATGTTCCTATTATGTAAACTTACTTTTTTCACCTTTCGTTCAAAACATCTCCGTTCAACGGAAGTGATATCATCACGAACGCGTCTGAGGGCTTTGCTGAGGGATTGTGGGATCGAACCATCGAACAGCTCGCAAAGGTAGTTGATTTTTACGGAATTGTGAGCATGCGCGAGGCACGGTTTATAGACCGCTTCTGTATGGATTATCGACTGACCCTGGATGGAGCCATCAGTCGCTTTGAAAGGTGACGTCGTCTCCCTCGCCAGATACTTTTGGAACCTTCTGTTGAGGTTTCTGTGCATTGAAGGTACCTAACTGTCTTCAGAAGTGTGTGTACGGTTCGTACACATGTGGGTCGTTTTGGAAGAACCTCTGGGATTCCCCGATTGGCACGTGTATAGCACGTGATCACTATCGAGCCGGGGGCCAGTCACAAGTGACGTCACGCGAAGCGAGTCAAGGTCACGGCCATTGGCGCTAGCAGGTGCGCGTCTCTTGGCGGACAGCCGGCTGAGAGTGGGAGCGCGATGGGGGTCCTTCCCCCGCGATGGCGGCCGTAAACGGATTGCCTTCAACGATAGTGAATATAAATTAGGAAATAAAACAACTTTAAACTACTTCTACGGTATTAAAAACTTTAAAAAAGATGCCGGAAGCCGTAAACAACGATGTAATGGAAGAATCACCAGAGGACGTGATCATTTCAAAGGTCTCCCATGTACTGCAACGGAAGGTGAATATTTTCGTAAAGCGGATTTACGTAGTCAAACTTCAACTTTTTTTTTAAAGTTATGAAAACCTAATACGATTGTCCTAAGTATATTTTTGTGCAATAATTTACACTGTAATTATTATGTCTGCAATTTTTTATACCCGTAGATCGCTTAGTTATTTTACTACGATTTATTTTACCAAGGCAAGCAACATGTTTACGGCGACAAAGTTTTGGTCGTGTTGCAACCGGTATCCGGCTCAATAGAATTGCCGGATCCAGATATATCCGGACTCGGTCGATCCCTAGTAGTGTTGTCGAAATTGCTTTTGTTTGTTAAAAATAACTCTTGGCTCAAGCTGTTCTTCTTTTTGAGTATGGCAACTTCGTCTACGAGCAGTGTTCTGAATACTAGGGTTGTGTCGATTAATTGTTTAAACGGTAATCGTCTTCTTGACGATTAAACGTTTAGTAATTTTCGTTTAATACAAACCGAACCTCCTTTAAAATATTGATCCAATTTTATTATTTTATTTAATAATATTGTTGCTTTCTTGGTCGCATTTGAAACTGGGAATCCCCTTTTCTTTGCCTGCAGTCAATGGCGTCATGAACTTCTACGTCACTACCTTTATTCCTCCCATAAACTTCTCCATTTCAACATCCATTTTGAAACTCCTTCAGTATCGCTACCTCCGACTGGTTCGTTCGAAGAACGTGAATTTTTAGACGGAATGATAAAAATGGCATTGGACCTGAAAGGGTTAAACTTCGAAAAACAAGAAAAAGTTGTTTTTTGGGGGGAGGGGGATTAATCGTTAATTGTTTTATTCTGACAGTAAACAGCTAATTAATCTGATTTTTACAACCCTACTGAATACAAAATACAAAGCTTTTAATTTTTGTTTCCAAAGGACACTTTCTCGTGTCAATGTCTAATAAATATGTACAAATTCAATATGTAACTACTTTAGTTGCATAACAAATAGCATAGTTGAAACCACTACCAATCGCCATAACACACAAACAACGAATTTACGGATAAAGCTCCATAAGAATGAGGAGAAGCGGCAGTATATTTAAAATAAAAATTTGACTAGTACCGAGATTTCAACCATCATCATTTTAGATCTACAGCATCCAATTTGCCAACTCCATTATTTTGACATTCTGAAAGGCTGATACTTTTTCGTAATGCAACCACTCTCCGAGTGTGTCTGTCCCCTTCATCAGCTGGGACAAAGCCTATTGTCCTTCAGCCTTCATTCTTACAGAACTCTTTTAACTTTTGATATCAATGTTACAACAGATATTATACGCATCAAATCACAAACAATAACTAAATAATAATGATGCTCACCTATGCAATCTTGATTGTCCACATATTCTATTCGCTTAACACCTAAGCCTTCCTTTTCATAAATTGCTTGTTCTTCTTTCAAAATACGTTCATTGAAGAACTGCTGAAGCTTTTCGTTACAGTAGTTAATACAAAATTGTTCGAAGCTATTTACTGTTAAATACTCTGAAATCAAATTAATGAATATTATAAAATAAAATATCACACAAATGCATTCGCATGACACTTTTTAAAGGAATTTTGGTTGTAAACATGGCAGTGAAAAAAAATGTTTGGTATACAGGTAAGGTAGTAAAGTAAAGCCCCAGGTCTTTTATTTTATTTTATGCAAATGACCACATTTCCTTGACATGTAAAGCTCAAAGCTTGAAGTGTATGTAGTCAGCCTAAAACGTATATTGTGTCACTCAGTAGATAGTACGAGACGAAAGAGCTTCTACTCGAGATTGAAAACATCAGAATTAAATATGATGAGGTGCTAGTGTTCTATGACATTGAAAAGCTTTTTCTCGAGCCTTTCACACCAACTCGTTCTTCGGATGCTAGCCCTTTCTGCTGAGAAGCATGTAGTCCCAAGTGAAGTGTTTGAGAAGAATAGGGCTCTACTTAAAAGTCCTCTTAGGGGCCCCATAGGGTACTCTAGCTCCCCATGTTACTCCAACATCTGGACTAGTTTGCAAAAGGTTTGTTCATGAATCATTACCCTCAAGTTGTGGCGCAGCTTTGTTGATGATGGGATTTCCATTCTAACAAGAGGTGAGGCCCACAACGCGCAACAGGTGCTGAAGCATGGACTGAAGAGTTGAGCATGAAGAATGTAACGGAGAGCTACTATTTTTGAATGTGGTCCTAAAGAGACACCATACTGGAGGATCATGTACCATCCATACTGTAAACCAACAGTCACAGACACAGTCATCCCTTTCAGCGCTGGATACCAGAGGGCAACTCAAAGCTATTGCCCAGAATGAAATAAATAGAGCAGTAAAACACTCTACTGAAGCCGAGGTAGCAAGACAACATTTGTATATGACAAAAGGAAGGTTTGTGACACTGGAGTACCCACCCAGGTGCCTAAATCGCATGATTAAGAAAGCAATGAGAAGTGAAAGAAAAGAGAGGTGTAGTGTGAAGACAGGCAGGAAGTTGAAAAAGAAAGTGAAGAGCGAACGAGAGTTGCACTGACCTAACTGAGGGTGATGACTGATAAAATCCAGGATGTGCTCAAGAACAATGGCTTTGACACGTACATTAAGAACTCAAAAGGGCTAAAGGACCAGCTTGTCAGGATAACGAAACCGGAAGCAATGGGGAACGAAAACGAGTAGACAAGTGAGCTTGAAGAGAGATCATTGAAGAAGACTGTAAACAATAGGGAATCAGTATAGAGGGTACCATGAGGAGACTAGTGCCGTTTATGTTGGAGAAACATGAAAAGGAATTCACTGCCGTGTCAAGTAGCACGTGGCTGACATCAGAGGCAGAGTGGAAAAACACAGCAATGCACACCACATGAAAAAGCACCACAAGACCAACTGGGAAGGCACTAAAACCCCCCTTATGTCTAACTCAAACAGAGACCTACATTTGAGGAGCTTGGAGTCCCTAGCTATTCAACTTCACATCCGAGAGAAAACTGAACTGATGAATATCCAGGGACCATCCAATCCTGGAATGCAGTTTCTGCTTCGTAGTGAGTTTAATGGCGATCTGCGTGAGAAGTAGAGAACCGGCCTGGGGTGAAGGCCTGTGGTGAAGGCCACTCTCAGCCGCCGATTCAAAAAGCGGACGATCTAACATGACAGAGACGTGAACTTTCTGTTGTTGCTTGATAAAGACAGCCGTCTGAGCCCCTACATTTCCAGATAACTGACTGTCGAAAATTTGCAGAAGATATTGGTGAAGATTTCTTTTTTGTTTTTGAAATTGTGCGTGAATTGTGTGAACGAAGAAACAATATTTAATAGTTTTGTAGTTTTTTGCCAATTAACTTTCTAGTGGCTTCAGTCAGGTTCTTGAATTTACACCATTGAAAAGCTCATTTCGAGCTGGTTAAAAAGTGGCCTACTGGATGTCAAAATCGGTCAAAAAATTAGTGAAAATGTGAAATTTACTGGTGGACCAAAATTCAGATAAAGTTGTTTTATTCGCAATAATTTAAGGCACATACACGCACCGGGAAACCAACTACTACTATATACTACGATTTTTTCAGATTCAAATGCTAGCAGAGATGTCAAAGCATGAAATCGTATGCCAATATTGTGGAAATGTCTGGTGGTGGGAAGGCAGGTAACAATGTGGTTTCTCCTGATTTGTGCTCGGAGTTGAGACCGCCCACTGCTTGTCAAATTCCAAAACCAGTCAGAGCAAGAACTTTTTGTTAGCAAAGGTTACAGGTGTAGGGGTTATGTTATTGCTCCCAAAACAAAACAAGTTGCCATTTCGCCAGAAAGATCGACGCAAGAGCACAAGGAGATAAAAAACTTGCTTCTACTTCTGCAATAGAGGAGGAAAGTAGATCCCAACCTCATTTTAAAGGGAGGGAAAATCGTAAAGAGAAAATTGGTTTCCCAGCAAATAACGAACACTCCCGCAACAGCCGACGATCAGCCGCTAACCAGTGTGTGAACATCTCTAAATTGGTTGTGGTGCTAGTAAATTTCCGTAGTATCAAGAACAAGGAAATTCAGCTTGATGAGTTATTAATATCTGAAAATCCAGACATTTTTATGTGCATTGAAACGTGGTTGAATGAAGACGATCCCACTCACTGCTGGTTTCCCAGGAACTATGTGGTGTACAGAAGAGACAGGCAAGGCAGAGCAGGTGGAGTCCTGATTGCAGTGAAAGACTCGTTGCAGAGTGAGGAAATCTATGTCGAAAATTCTGAAGGAGTTGAAGCATGTTGGTGCAAAGTGACTATGGCATCCGAGGTTTTCTGGTTTGTGTGCATGCACAAGCCACAAGAGGATAAAAGTGCAGTGGACGTGCTGTATGAGCAAGTTAGGAAACAATACCCAGGAACAGTCGTAATGTTGTCATTGGCGGTGACTTTAACTTCCCGGACCTGAAATGGCGTGACGAAGGTTGGAGTAATTCCTGCGCATCTATCAAACCTGAATCTCTTGAAAGAATGATGGTTGAAGTTGGTCTGGAGCAGATTGTTGAAGAACCCACAAGGGGTGAAAATTGCCTTGACTTGTTTTTTACTACATTAAGTTGTGCAAGAGAATCTACGGACGAGGGCTACTACCATCACACCGAGTTTCATCAAGTTTACACGACCAGTTTGTCTCGGTTGAAGAAGGGGTTTCCGACCACTCACTCGTTAAGAGTTGTTTTGCCAGCTTCTTTCAATATGGATAATGGGAATGTGAAATATACATGGAGATATAACAAAGCGGACTGGGCTAAAATTAACCAAGAACTTGAAGATCTTTATATTGATTTTGCAAATTTAGCTCCTGAGAGATCCGTTGAGGAAAACTGGTTAGCGTTTAAGAGTAACTTGCTCCAAACTGTGCAAAAATTTACTTCTCAGGTCACTATGAATCCTTCCAAAGACAAGCCATGGGAGAATCTTCAAGTTAAAAGAGCAGTCAGAAAGGGAAAGAGACTGAGGCATCAGGCAAGGAAATCCCGATCAAGTCATTCGTGGATTAGGGCAAACAATCATAAAGAATTGGTAAGATTTTGTTGCTGGAACTGAAGCAGGAATATATGGAGGGCTTAGGTGTTACCTTTACAAAGACCCCAAAGCGTTTTTGGGCTTTCGTCAAGAATAAAAATAGACAGAAATGTGGCATCCCACCTATACTCTCCGAAGATGGCACACTTGTCACTGGAGACTCTGAAAGGGCGAACGAGTTTAATGGTTTCTTTGAATCTGTTTTTACTGGGCCCGTCAAAAAGAAATTATATAATGCCGGATTTCGAAATTGCGTGTGCTGGCGTGTTAAACCTCATTTCTACTCTCAAGGAGGGCAAGGCACCTGGTCCGGATGGCATTGTCAGTTGGATGCTTAAGGAGACACAGGCAGTAAGTGCGCGGTATTTATTGCATATATTTAGGCAGAGTTTGGGAGAGGGTGTTGTGCCAGAGGACTAGAGGATTGCTGCAGTAGTACCACTGCACAAGGGTGTAAAGAAGAATGTTGTGGGAAATTACCAACCAGTCTCACTAACATCGATATGCTGCAAAATGTTGGAGCATATTCTTGTCAGCAACCTTGTCGCACACTTGGAAATTAACGGTCTACTCTCGCAGAGACAGTTCGGCTTCCATAAGGCATCTTCGTGCGAGCTGATGCTTCTGGACATGATACATAATATTGCTAGTGCACTAGATGAAGAAGCTACCGTTGACCTTGTAGCATTAGGCATGGCTAAAGCTTTTGACTCCGTGCCTCACGATTTGCTTCTTATGAAGCTTCAAGGTTATGGTGCATCAGATGGCGTTGTGAACTGGTATCGTGCCTTCCTCCAAGACAGAAGACAGTTTGTTGTTGTAAATGGAAAAACGTCAACTGAGGCTGCAATCTTGTCTGGATTGCCACAGGGATCCGTTAGTGGTCCTATTCTGTTTTTGATTTACATAAATGACCTAATCGAATTCATTCAGTCTGGCAAAGCAGTGTTTGCAGATGATTCCACAGTGTTCAGACGTATTACGGAGGCGGCCGACAGAAGACAGCTGCAATTTGATTTGAATCTAATTGAAGAGTGGTGTAAAAAGTGGAGAATGAATCTCAATCCTACCAAGATCCTACACTGGTAAGTTTTAGCGATGTCTAGAAAAAAGACTTGTCATTCCCGAGTATAAAATCGATAATGATGCTTTGCAGGTGGTTGACAAGACTCTCTATTCAGGGAGTTCAAATTAACAATAGGCTAAACTGGAACGACCACGTCTCGAGCCTCTGCACAAAGGTTAACTCTGAAGTTCGCTTCATGAACCGTGTTTTGGCTGGTACAACGACGCGTACTAGAGAGCTGGCTTTCAATGCTTTAGTTCGGCCAAAACTCAATTATTGCAGTGCGGTGTGGGACCCTGAAACTAGATTTTTAGTGGACATCCTTGAGAAAGTGCGACGCCGCGGCAGATTCGGGTGTTCGGCAGATTCGATTCTGACACATGTGTCGCTGGTTTGCTGAACACTCTGGAATGGCAGCCACTTGAGGTCCAAAGAAGGGATCATATATAACGGGGATACTCTTTTAAACCCAGACGACTACATAAAAATTCGTAGCTATTTTGGGCGACATGACCACCCGAAGAAGGCTAACAGGGTGCAGTGTAATACAAATGTACTTGCGGATTCTTTCTTTCCAAAAACTGTTAGAAACTGGAGAGAGTTGACTACTGAAACTGTGAATGTCACAAGTTTTATTGCTTTCAAAAAGTGTTTAGATTTACAACATGATGGTATACAGTGTCAACATTCTTGCAGTTAATTTGTTTTAATGTTTTTGTGGGCAATTCTTTGCCCTTTCTGTGGATGTCGTTTTAATGCCTTTAGGTGCTATGACTAACTTAAATAAATAAATAAATAAGTATAGAATAAAACAAAACCAAAGCTTGGCTTACCAAATCCTGCAATATCAAGCACTCCAATGTAGTATAATGAACTGGTGGAAGGTATACTCTGGTTGATGCGAAGCACTATGTAGTCAAATAACCTTGAATACAGAGCCTTGGCTAGTGCATCTCGAGCGTTGTTAGCTTCATAGACCTTCAGGGGAACCCTGTATAGGTGACAGATTGATTAGTTTTCTTATTTTTACAAAATAGAAACACAGCACACATTAAAAAAGCTTCTTGACTATAGCAGCATTGAAAAAAAAAAAGATAATTGGCATTAAATTTTCGGGATCTTTTCCTTCACTCGACTAATGCTTCACCGATACCACACTGATTCTCACAATTTTGCTGGTACCAATATCCTAACTCTAGTCCTGAATTGTTCAACCATAGTAATGTAGTTTCATAGATAATATCGAGAGTGCAAAGGTGAGTGGTTGTGTTGGATAATTATTACGAGCTTGTTTTTTTACTAACACAAAAGTTCGAACGAGTTACACAGAGCAAAAACTTCAGTGATCCAAAAAGAACGATAACTACATAAGTCCCGGCTATAACAAGATCGCTTAAAATGAAATCCCTTTTTAAACGAACGAGCTAAAAATTCCCGTTACTGGCAATATACAAATCAGTTCCTGTAATCCCGCATGTAACGAACTCTGATATACAGAAATCCTGCCTAAAACGGGAAGTGTGTTTCTATAGCAATTATTACGAATTTCAGATTCACGCATTGGGTTCGGATGAAATCCCCAGCCGAAAATAACCGATGGAAGCGTCGGCAACAGATCCGCTCGTTCCCGCATAAACTTCAAAAAGCTATCTTTTTTTCCGTGCTTCCCTACATGGATTGAGCTTGTTTGAGCGTTCCACACACTTGGGCTAACTCACTTCCGTACACGAGGGAGGGAAAGGCAAGCATGAATGGCTCTTCCATTCGCAGGCCATTCACTGAACTTTCGAAAAAAAGTAGGACAACAGGAACAACAATAAATGCAATGAGTTACAGTCTGACGCATGTCTTGCTTATATAGTTGCTTTGGTGCACTGAATTTTTCAGCCCCTTCTATTCTTTAATACATAGTCTTTTACGGTTCACAGTCCGACGGACCTCTTATGTAATGATATGCACCCTGGTGTCATCAGCACATTCTTGAGCGAGATTCCTCGTTAAACATCAGCGTTTCCATGAACTGTGAGGTAACCCCAACTTTTGCTAAGTGAGGTTATTTCTTTATTCGGTTCCTTCAGTTAAAAATGTTTTTTTCCCAGTAAGAGTCAATTCTTCAGAGTTCAACTTTGCTATATTTTTCAAGTCATCAGAAATATCAGAATCAACTGGGCAACATTTTCATTCATCTATTACCTTGCCAGTTTCAAGTGGCCACAAGGAATGCCCCATCATTGTAAGTATCCGCTGAAGTGCTTGTTGCAAAGATTTTGCCTTCTTTGCAACCCATGAAGCCACTAAGGGTTCTTTAAAACTGGATTTTTTAAAAGCAATATTTTTGCCATTTTCTTGTACGCTACCGTGAAGAAGTTACATGTACAGTATTTGTACGTTATATGCAGTCAAATGGTCCAAGACGCACCAATTTTTTGAAAGTGGTGTCTTTTCTTCGCTTACATTTCTTGCCAGGAGAGAACTGCCTGTGACATTGTAATACAAGATCATTTAGTTTGTATATAAAATATGTGCACCAAAGTAACTTAATTCTTTCTGTAAGAGCGTCGTCAGAAAATTACTGACGAATTCACAGCAGATATCAGAAAATGAATTATCGGAAAGGAAAAAGAAATTGAACACTGTAATAATTCTCTTGTAACAATCTGATTGGGTTAGATTTGTTAGTTCATATTGTATTCTGGCCTGCATCTGTACTGAACTTTACAGAATTCAGCATGTGATGCATTTTAAACGTTTTAAAAGTAGGACATTTCTTAAAAAGTAAGACAAAAGTAGGACATTCATCAAAAAAGTAAGAAAAGTAGAACAAGTGAAAGGCCTGCATTCGTTGCGCGCGCGGGCTCGCTCTTCCATTCATCGTGCACGCATGTGCCAGCAGCAGGAAAAAAATTACTTAGAATAATGTGCAGCGTTCACGTTAAAGTCCAAAGTGGCGATCATAAAAGTGGTTGATGCTGTATATATCTTTATCTCTACATGGACAACAGAAGACTCAGGTAGCGGCAGACAAAGGAATTCCCCCATAGTTCGCTCTTTACAATTTTAAAAGATCGTCAAAAGATTTGCAGATGTTTGTGCCAGTGACAGGACCAACTGGATAAAAGATTTTAAAAGATTAAAAAAAAGGCAAATAATTTTGTTTTTTTGCTTGACCACGAAGGATTTCAGGCAAGTGAAGGATGGATAAGCCGATTCAAAGAACGACACGGAACTGTGTCGCTTAGACGCTGGAGAAGAGTTGGGCCTATTTATGTAGGCCTAGGTTAGAACTACAGATGATTTGTGACTTAATACAACATATTTTGCATTTTGTGTTTATATTTCTTTATTTCGTCTTGCAATGAATAGTCCTCTACCTCCCCCACCACATTTTTTTTTAAATTTCAATTATGACAAAATTTTTAAAACAAATTTTTTTGTTACAACCGGATATAACGAAAATTTGGGAGGTTCCCGTTCATTTCGTTATAACAGGGATTTACTGTACTCGCTGCAGGATGGGTAGTTAATCAGAGTATCTCACGAGCACCAATAAATCACTGTATTACTAAATCAGTTACAGACGTTTATGGTTGTATGTAAGAATTTTATATTTTATGTTGTTACGCTTTTATTAATTTATTAGCGAGCCTTTTAACTGTGGCTTATGTGATGCAGCCTATCACTTTCGTATTGTTTCAGTTTCGTTTCGTAATCCGCTTCAGGTTGCAGAATAGGATTACGATCACAGAATGTCAATGGAACTCATTCTAGATTTTTACGTAACATTTAAATTAGTTATACGTTTTTACATACATATTTGTCATTTATTCGTAATTATTTGCATTTATCTTATGGCATACGTTTTTGCCAGTGCGCTATTGGAAGCAAAGTTAGCTTCCATCTAAGCTACTTACGTGTGCTCCTCACTATCTTGGTTGCCATAGAAACGAACTCGATTCTGACTAAACTAGGGTTAAAATAACTTCACGTGACTACTTATTGACTGAAGATCCACTGTGAACATGTTAAGTACACAGTACGGCTTATACAAAGCATATTTATTACGGTGTAACGCGTTACGTAATGCAGGAACAAACAAATCAAGTCTAATTATGGATTTTACTAGTTAGCACCAGTCAGAGCCAGACGTCATAACAATTGATGTACTCTCGAAAACTATCAAATGTAACCTAACTTACACTTATCTCACGTACTGAATTTAGCCTCATTCTTTAGTAATTGATTAATTAAGCCTTTTTAGCAAGTTTAAGTATGCAATTCTGGTGTTGCGTGATGCCAACTAGTTGTGATTCCTGCTTATCACTATGCACATGCACAAGAGCACTTCACTCGCCTGGTGTAGACCATTCAGGCCACTGATCAGAATAAGCAGGCTGTGATTGGCTGATACATAAAAAAAAAAAAAAAAATCCCTTTTCCATTAGCTAAAAAAAACAAGGGAGTCACTCTACAAAAGTCATGTAATCAAAATAGTAAAATTTCAAGATGTCTACTTTAGAGTTAAAACAATAGCTAGAGAGACAATTGTGGAGATCCTGCATAAAACAACGCAAACCATACACTATATAGAATGGTTCATGAGTTTATCACTATTTAGTGAAAAGTTGCCAATATCGATCCAGTATTGACACTGCAAATTTCTAGCCCCCCACCCGTGCAGCATTTTGAAATTAATATGTCAGGGCTGATAATCTCCCTAGCTATTAAGTTATACCAGGTGCGTATGAATGCATACAACATGCCTAAAGGACGTGGGGAGTGTCCGTGCCGTAATTGGCATTTCGTATTCCTTCCCTTGTAGCAAGGTCATCTGGGAGAGAGTTGTGGGTTTCGTTTCTTGGCATCAGGCCAGTCGATTCAACATTGCCAGAATAGTATTTTACTTTTGAAGCAACGCTAATATGCATCAGTGAAAACCGGCAATCGGTGTGTTGATTTACTGTGGCATGTTAATAACATTGTTTAGAAAATTTACTACACGACGCCACAACATGAATAACAAACTTGTCCACTTAAATTTTCGGTGGATTAAGGACAGCGTCCACCTTCATCACAAGCTGCAGTACCAAACGGACGGATCGTCATTCCTGCGTCAAGAAGCGTGGATCCAGGAAGCAAGACACATTTCCTTGGCTTGGCATGTCTTTCCCAGCTTCAAGATCGTTCAACACTGTTCCACGCGGAGTTTCTGAATGTCTGAACTAATTGTAGCAAGAGATATATTTTTCGCACCTCTTTCTTACGTTGAAACTTTATACAAAGTATTTTTAACGTAGAATCTCCAAGAAAATTTACAACCAGTCGTTCCACAATTGGCTGCCTGGTGTTGCAACCCAGAATGAGAGAAGGAACGTGCGTTAATATTATCATGGGCATTCTGTCGATCCCTATGGGCTTACACTGCTCCTGGTTACTCTGGTATGCAGTTTCCAGTAAAAAACATTGCGTGATGTGACAATTTAGTACAAAAGTCATACTTCGCCACAAAGAAATGAACAAAAACACTCCACTGAATTTTCGGCGGAATAATGCAGTGTCCACCTTCATCAGAAGAGTCCACGCAAAAACGAAAAACTCTTCTGATGAAGGTGGACACTGCATTATTCCACTAAAAATTCACGTGGACAGAGTTTTTGTTCATTTCTTTGTGGTGAAGCGTGATCTTTGAACTTTATAAAGGTCGTATGCAAGCCACAGTAAACACTGCTTGCCAGTATTATCTTACAACTTCGTTAGTTCCAATTTACATTTAAGACACATAACACACCAGGACAAAGGGTGGGGGCAACTACTTACATGATGACAGTGCCCTTCATGCCTCCCTTGTTAGTCTGCATGATGCGAGTAACCAACGACTGCCGTAATTCTTCTTTATCGACCCCCATGAGAGCTGCCGCAGTAATCAGAGCATTCTCTGAACCAGACGTTACACGACATCCACCTACACAAGATGCAAAACAAGGTTAATACACGCTTTTCTTCAAAAAAATCTAAGACTTTTTATGACTTTTTCCAGGAGGCCACCAAAAATGTCCAGGACCTTTCTTGGAATTAGTATTTTAAACACATGATAATCTTAATCTCTTAACGCCTTGACAATTAAATTAACGTAAACATTAGGCCTGGTTGTAGACCATGCAACAAGTCCACAGAAATTAGTCCACGTTATACTGAACTACACACGTCTTAAATGCAGCCCCTATTAAGGCTGGCAGTCAGCGATACCCATGATCCTTGCCAGACCTGTTGCTCCAGCAACAAAATGATTATTATTATATTAACTCTAAACTCGGGAGCCAAATAAAGAAGATAGAAAAGTAGCCTTTTTTTTTTAAATAAGTTAATTTTAAAGATAAAATTAGTTTTTACTCAGCCTAAAATACTTACCTTTAGTTATAAGCTTTATATAAGTGCTCAATTTTCAAGGACCATGAATTTCACATTAGGTGGCTTCCATAGCTCACCACTGGGTGGCGTGCATGCTCACTCCCAGCCTGCAGCACCACCACTCATCCCACATTGGTTTGCAGACGAGAGCGGGGACGATGGGTAGGTTGACAGTAAAGATTAAGTATTTTAGGATAATTAAAAACTAATTTTATAAAAAAATTAATGTTTCACTACTATCCGAAAAAATGTTCCTTTAGTTATAAGCCGACTTTGTTCAACAGGAGGCGTGTCAAGCTAAACCCCGAGCTAAAATTCCAAACGATTATAAATGTCCTACAAACAAAATGAAGGTACCCACTTAAAGCAAATAGGAAACATCTTCCACACAGCAGCCAGGCGTTACTTCTTGCCCACTGTGTTGAAAGCCAAAATGTGCTCTTTCAAGTGTACCGCCAATAGTCCCACTCACATCTGGCATGTAGTGACTATAAAAGTGTTCTTATTGCGCCATGCACAGCGCAATAAGAACAAATTTTGTCTAAAGGCACACCTGATGCATATGCCCCAAACGAAGCTAACGCTCGTAACTCTGGCGCTCACACATCCAGCGGAAGATCCAAATGATTGCGGGCGATATCGTAGGCACGGTGAATCACTTCACAAATCCAACCCATGATTTTCAATGGAAAAACCAGAGTAGGAGTCGGAGTCACAGACGTCTTATCCACCACGAAAAAGAGAGGAGTCCGCGGAGAAGTCATCTTTTGCCGCGGCTGTGCCGAAGCAGGCAGCTGGATGTATTCGAGGTACGCTTTCAACATGCGAACAGGACACTGTGTACGCTCACCCGTCGAAGGGTCAACCACCGGCAATAGGGCCTTGATTACTATAGAGCGTGGGGCCTCATCTGGCCGCTGATTGGCTCGGAACCCCACAGGAAGAGACAGATTTGCAGTAGATCAATCCCTACTAAAACAAATATGGCCGTCCTCCCTGGAAAAGGTGGCCAATTCACTTTAGCGAGCAGCCGTGGCCATAGCCACCAAAAACATTGTTTTCTAGGTAAGATGAAGCAAGACACCTTGTGAAGCAGTTCATAAGGATTCATCATCAAACTGGAGAGCACCAGGAACAGATTCCAAGACAGAAACAAATGCCCAACTCATGGCCGGCGATTATCAAATAAGTGTACGAGCCGAGAAATAATCTTGCTGTTGCTGGCCACCAAAGATCCTACGTAAGTCAAAACAGAGTTAATGAACGACCGGTACCCTTTGATGGCAATGAAAGACAGGCCCGACTGGAAGCAATGGTCCAGGAAAGCACTCAAGAGGTCACCAACAGATTGCAAGGATCAACACTTTGTTCGGCACACCAGGTACGCCATTGATGCCCATTAGCTTCGTAGACAGGGGCAGGCAGTATTGGATCTTCTTTGGATAGTTTCAACAGCTCCACAAACCACGGCGTGTTGGGCTAAAACGGTACCATGAGAAGGAACACGCCGCTAACTCCCGAATTTTCGTCAAAACTCTTGGAAGCAGGGAAAACGGGGGAAAGGCGTACGCGAACATCCCGTTCCAATCCAGGTTGAAAATGTTGATTCCCCACGTCAGGCGATCCAGAAACAGGGACGCAAAAAGCGGGACCTGATGGTTGTTGCACGTGGCGAAGAGGTCTATCCATGGAGTTCCTCACCTTTGCAAAATGGCCCTACAGATCTTCGGGGACAGATTCCATTCTGTGGTCGGAGCGTGCTCAAACGCGACAGCTCATCCGCTATCACGTTGAATTTTTTTCCGGCGATGTGTCTGGGTAGTAATGTGCTTGAATGAATAGAAACCCTGAAAGGAGGTGCAACATGTATACACTATTTCGTAACGTTTCGGGTCAGTATGCAACCCTTTATCAAGTGTAAATAAATAAAAAAATGTTTGGAGTAGAAACTCAAGACATTTTACATATACACTGGAAATAAACCCCACCAACACCAGCAAAACATGAAGCACCAGACGGAACTAAGACCGGTTTGAAAACTGGGCAATAGGAAAACCCACACCCACAGCCTACATGCTAAAGCAGGCCGTCTGTGGATAGGAAGGGAAGCGCCTGGTGGTTTATACACCACTCACACCTAGCAAGAAAAATATTTTACTCCAAGTTTGTGCACAGTCGAAATGTACTCCGCTACTCGATTATTAATAGGCATTATGTGATTATAAACTGGGGGGGGGGGGGGGGGGGAGACGCTGATAGTTTCTAAAACCAGGAAAAAGTCAATCGTCAACCTACATTTAACACCCACCGAATATTCTAGCTGTGAAGAAACATCACCACGGGAGAAAATGAACGTAAACACGTGGGTGCCGTCATCTGATCAAAGGGTAACAATTCGAAATGGTATAATGGTATGTCAGGCCGCAGTACACAAAGCGAGCACATGAGCACTGATGATTACAAGGGAATGTCCAGGAACACGTCGACCACTAGAAAAGCGTCGAGGTGCCGTAGGTGACAATCATACGAGTGCCACAGTTTTTCTTGGAAATCACCTGAGCTGGGTTGTAGAAACCTGGGGTGTTGTATGATGATCATCGAATAGCCCTTTCTCAAGTAACTTCACAACTTCTGCCTCCAGCAAACTGTCGGGAGGTCGATTCCGAAGCCAAGGTGGTGGACCCACAGATAGCGATGAAGGAGATACAAACGGGGAAAACGTATCCGTGAGTCACAATTGAAAGAATGTAGGCATCTGTTGTGATGCCTCCATGCCGAGACATGATGCTTGAATCTTCAAGGCCCTGCCATTCCTAATGTGTTGCACCTAGTGAACCGTGAACTCTACGCTCTGTTGCTGAAGGAGTGGAAGATTGACGACAATGTGGAAGATCGGCTCAGTAAATACAGGCAACGCTCACGTGCATCATCAAACTTGAAAGCAGACGATGTAAGAAAAAAAAAAGATGTAGCCTGAGTTCACAAAAACCACCCTTATAGTGCCTGATGAAGATAACTGATTAGTTATCAAAAATTCGCAGATACGTTTCTCCAGTTTTGAAAGTGTGCGTTTTTAAAAGTTTTAAATCCATTTTACGATGACTGCATCCTGCTCACCACCTGTTGATGAATGGGAATGTTTCCTACAAAATCAGGAACGAGGACAGAGGGATCTAACACCGCGCCTAGGCCCTTGCCCCTACGAAACAAACGACCTCCACAACCTCGATACGATTCAAACTCCTCTTATTGCTGTTGCTGAGAGGTCTGAGCCTCCTTGTGATGATAGGCGAAATCCACCTCCCCCAACCTCTTCACTTGGTAGGGGGGGGGAAGTGAGCCACCAGACAGCTGATGTGATGGGCCCTTAAGAAAGGGGTTCAAATTTTTGGACTTGGTTGAGGTCAAAGGGGCACCTTGCGCTGTGGGTTTCAGAACTGGAACTTTCACTTTGACGCGTAACTTGGGGACCAAAGACAGCAGCTGATCATTGAAGGTATTTGCAGAAGAATGACCAGGCAGTCACCGCAACTTCCCCAAAGTGCCCATAGGGATCACAGAAGCTGAGTCAAGGCACGCATCACTAGGCCAGAAAACCCATGTTCATGCGGGCCTGAAGCCACAGTTAAAGACGTCTTCCTGAATGGCGATGCACGCTTCATCAAATGGAAACAATCCATCAACATGGAGTCGTTCTGCAACTCCGTAGGTCTATCCAGAAAAGCACGGAGGGCCGCCGTTCAGGCAGAATAGGCCAAATCAGAGTGAAACCCGGCCTGAAGGCGCCACCTAACAAAATCCTCATCATTCGTAGTCTAGCGAATCGGCGTATCATCAAAGCTGGGGCAAGCAGGAATAGAACTCCATCGCTGCATGATCAGTAATAAATTCCACTTCCAGAAAAGTGCGGTAACAAGCGCGCTTGGGCACCTCCAATCCAGACACAGTAAAGAAAAAATTCCGCTTCTTTATGTTATAAGGTGGCAAAGATTGGCTAACGGAAATCTCAGCGCAATCCTTCCTACTCATGCCGCAAGATCCAAACTCTGGCGAAACATCACTTGTGACTGGGGTAAATGGTGAGACGGGCACAAACGGAATCAGAATTAGCTAAGGTCGTCCATGGTCTACCGGCCTCTTAACGTGAAATTTAAGGCCTTCGAGCATTAAGCATTTATATAAAACAATATAAAGCTAATAACTAAAAGACAGTATTTTTTGGATAACAGTGAAACCTTAATTTTTTTTTAAGCCTGTTGAGACACAACACAACACAACACAAGGAAAAAGTGACAAAGAAAAGCGAATGAAAATTCCAAGACTTTTCACAAAGTTGACATGGCCTTGAACAAACCCAGACAAATAACAGGGTTATACAAGTTGAGCACTAGTGTAAGCTACGGTTATTAAGGTGTTTAAAAGGAGGCTACTTTTTAACAAACTGCCCTGCTCCTCTGCTGCATAATTAGCGTGAAAGGGCTCACAGGGAATGCAGCGCTGGCAATGATGAAATGCGCAGGCGACATAGGCTGTTGGCAGGTGTTGATACTGAAAGCCCTCACCAGTGGGCCACTGAATTACATCTGTTACGGCACGATCTGGTAGTGAAGTCTTCATAGCTGCCCCTCACTTGGTTCAAACTTTAGCAAGTCGAAACGAGCCTCTTCTACACAAAATGTTCATTTACCGGCCAAGGACGACCTTTGCTAATTCTGATTCCGTTCGTGCCCGTCTCGCCATTTACCCAAATCACAAGTGATGTTTCTTACAAGTGATGCTCCTTACAAAACATCCCTGGATGGAAGATAATGATGAATGGAATCAGCGAATTGCTTAAAAGGAATAAAACCAACCTCTGCACCATAATGTCCTCATCGGCAGGCCGGCTGATGGCCTTACGAACCGTCGTCATAATGGTCCTCACTCCTACGCACACCTTTCCTAGGAATGGTGGGGAGGTTCACAAAGCACCCCCAAAGAGCCATCTGACATAGCTAAAAACTCGCGAATTGACAAAGTGCCGACGTTGCGGCGGCGTGTCGAAAAGGCGATGTGGCAATGCAGCGAAGTATAAGCACGATGGAGCAGCGAAGTTCCAACATGACAAAACTGCAACGTCCACTGTGTACAGGCAAATTACTGCATACAGGCAGAATACTGCCTTCTTACAACCCACTGTGTATTGGTAGTTCAGGATGCATGCCACTGTTTAATGGCTGTCCACTGTGTACAAAACCATCCTGCATGTGGCAATCCAGCATGGGTACACCATCTTGGCTGAGCGGCTTCTCTTCCCGCAAACTCTTCACGGACAGTGTCACGCGCAACAACATGAAAGTTTTCTCGCAAAGCCTGCAACTCACCTTCTACAATCCCACTAATAATTAAATTAGAAACACAAACCAGAATTTCGGGAGCAGGAGGTGGGGTTCGAGCCAAAACCAAGCAGTGAGAAACACCTGCATTTAAAGGCAGACTCGGAGGCATCAGCTACGCTTAGCATTTAAATTTGGGTCAACAACATTAACAAAACGTCCAATGGCACGATCGAAGGGAGGGGGGGTGGAAGGGTTGCCGAAACAGGCGTGCCAGTATTGGGCCTGCAAGCTGAACCAGAAGAAACGGAACTACCCGCCTTATGGGCCGGAGACAAACCATTCTATTCTTTAGCAGAATGAGAAAGCCAAATATCACACGGGTTATCCACAAAATGACAACTCCTACACTTACTGTTGGTCTCGCGGCGGAGCCCTCTGGTGTGAGCATGAATTTTCATCTCCTGATGAGAGCGTGGATTCTTCGGTCAGAGTCGTTTTCTAGCAGAGAGCAAAGCATGCGGCTTACTTAGGCGAATGCTCAAACAAATGCGAGGACGAGTGGCCCTGCATGCTGGGAGTGAGCACGCACACCATCCGGTGACGAGTTATAGAAGCCTTTTAACGTGAAATTTAAGGCCTTTGAGCATTAAGCATTTATATAAAACGATATAAAGCTAATAACTAAAAGGAAGTATTTTTGGATAATAGTGAAACCTTGATTTTTTTTAAGCCTGTTGAGACACAACTTTGGAAAACATGACAAAGAAAAGCGAATGAAAATTATAAGACTTTTTACGAAATTGACATGGCTTTGAACAAACCCAGACAATTAACAGGGTTATACAAGTTGAGCGCTAGTGTAAGCTAGGGTTACTAGGGTGTTTAGAAGGATGCGACTTTCTAACAGACAGCCCTGCTCCTTTGCTGTATAATTAGCGTGAAAAGGCTCGCAGGGACTGCAACGCTGGCAATGATGAAATGCGCAGGCGACGTAGGCTGTTGGCAGGTGTTGATACTGAAAGCCCTCACCAGTGGGCCACTGAATTGCATCCGTTAGGGCTCGTTCTGGTAGTGAAGTCTTCATAGCTGCCCCTCACTTGGTTCAAACTTTAGCAAGTCGAAACGAGCCTCTCCTACACAAAATGTTCATTTAAGATGTAAATTCAGTGTGGTACCATTCCTTTCCGTTTTCTCTTCCAGTATTCAGTATGGACAAAGGCATAAGTAACAGATCGTAGCCGAAAGAATCAAAGCTGGCAGGTAGACATTTGAAGATTTGCTTCGTCGTTTTCATGAGGGCTCTGC
>JAHWFP010219669.1:0-16878 GCA_023313725.1 Lithobius niger
AAAGAAATTTATTTGTGTGTTCCTTCACTCGTTGAAAGTAAGGGTTAGACAGAACTAGATAGCGGTAAATACCTACAAGTTTCTCTTTTTTTCTTACGTCGCCACGTCAGCCAGTGATCTACATCTACATCTACAGCAGGCGCGAGTGCTGCTACACACGAGCACAGATCGTTAGAGAATGTTATTATTTACATTTCAGTTCCTTGTTAGACTATACTAACCCAGTGGTAAGAGGGCGAATAAATGTCGTGGATATGGTATGTAGGCAAATGCACGAGAATTTCTCTTTTAACCAGTTTACAATAATTAGTTCACTTAAATTGAGAAATATATGCCAACCAAAAGAGCATTCTCTCATCTTTAATTCAAATGTGGCCGGGAATGGCCTGTCATTAGGCTGCTCGGACGATAGAAGCACCATTACAGGCAATTTATCACAAATCATGCTACTAATTTAATAAGTTGTTACGAAGCAGCTCTAATAGATGATGATGATGATTGTGCCCCAAATCGATAAATCCATGAATATTTTATTCCCCAGACACCCATACAAAATGAAGCAGCCAATTACTGCCGCTCCTGCACCAAACCCATCACTTTCGCAAGTTATCCAATTTCCTTTGGCAGATGAGAATGAAACGAGGCATTTGCACATCGCCGACGATAACGCAACTTCGCAAACCACGTACAGAAATAAATTCGGATTTATGACACGTTCGCATAACAACACGGCGGGAAAAAATTAATCTCTGCCATCAGATGGTGACCAGTGGCGAAGGTGTTTGTAGCATAGTGGCCTTGTGGCCGAGTAACCTAAAATATCTGTAAGTTACCATTCTATGAGTAACAGCGTAGACTGGAAGAAAAAAAACCCAAAAAATAACTTTCAACAGGAAATGTTGAGACATTTTGGCACCTGTCGGTTTTACCTTAATTTTATCATGCTGAATCCGAATCTGGTCGGTGCCAAGTCGAATTTCTCCTCCTAAGCCCGGAATTCAAGATGGCGTCCAAAAAATGGCGACCAAAAAACATATTTTTCCTTCTCACGCCTAAACCGTTCATCCGATCGAAAACAAACCGGTTACCAATTGTGTTCAGAATAAAATTTCCTTCATTAAATTTTCTATGCATATTTTTCGTAAAATTAACCCTTCTGGCCGAAATTCGTCATTTAAAGTTCTATTAGGCCATTTATGTATGCTATAGATACAACAGCGCACATGTGTATTATAATTCCTGACTTTAAACAGCTGCAATGTTAATTCTAATTAAGAACCACTAACATAATTGGGCTTAAATGAAAGGTGAAGATGTATATTTTGCAGCAAGGGTAATTTAAACGATTTATTTTAATTAGAATCTAAGCTATGGCAGTTTATCTACATTGTAGCGCTTTGATTTTTGGGTCGTTTTACGATAAGTTCAATCTTTAAACTGGTGCAGTGGGGGGAATGACATCATTTTATTGCTGTACATCAGTTTGTATACAAGTTAGTGAACAGGTGATTGCCTTGGCTAGGCTTTTAATTTATTTACAAGATATAATTCACAGTGGACGCATCCACGGGTTAACCATGGGCAACCACGGGTCGCCGCGAGCACTAGGGCGTCATATTCGATACTCGATAGGCGTCTTGGTCCCGGCTGTACATCTCTGGCTTCTTACAGATCCGGGTTCGATCCTGGTGAAGGGAAGTGTATATGTACGGGTTTTTCTCCGATTGTTTCCCCTCCCGTTGCACGAGAGTTTCCTCCGGGTATTCCGGTTTCCTCCGTCATGCGGCAAACAACAACTGAAATGATGGTGCTAACTGCCACTTAATATGTGCCGCTTGGGCCTTAAAAAAGCTCTGAGCTTACTGGCCGACGCCTATTCCGTCATACGAGCATTTGCTATTGACGTTGAGCATTGCAGCATGCATATGCTGCAATGCCCAATGTCAGTCAATAGTAAATACTCGTATGACGTCATCCATGGTTAACCACTGTGAATTATACCCCGTATATAATAACCTATCCAAGGCAATCACCTGTCTGATCACCTGTTGACTAACTTGTATACAAACTGATGCTCACCAATAAAACGGCGCCATTCCCCCACTGTTACTCATAGAATGGTTACTTGTAGATATTTTAGGCAATTCGGCCACGAAGGCCAATATGCTGCAATGTGCATCTTCCCTCTCTTTTTGTCCGCCTTGCCCTTTTTGACCTAGCCAAAAATCACTTTCAAAACTGTAGGCTGTAGTGTTGTTTGAATTTTCTGGTAATAACATAACCCTTATGGATTGGTGGTAGGGATTAGGTCTGTTTATTTTTTAATGTGAAGAAATGATAACAAAACAAGCGGCTGCAGCGACTACCTAGTCGCAATCGTTCTTCAGTACACTTCCGCCACTTCCACCACTTTTTCAACGAAAATGTTGAGACGGACACTTCTATCACGCACTGCAATAGCGATTAGTATTAAGTAGTAACCATCACAAGTACCGGTTAAAAATGTGTTAGCTTTCAGGGTTATTTTAGATTTTAGGCGTAAGTCAGCTTTTAAGCATAACTTTTACGTGGCGTTTTAATTTCGTAAGTAGCAGCTAACGGAGAATTGAGTTCGACAGCAGACCTATTCAATTACGCAACAAGATGGCGAGAGTTTTTTTTTTTTAATTAAGTTAATGTGTGTCGTTTACGAAATTCTGTTGTTTTTTACGGTTGCGTGTCTTCCTGTAGTGGTTAAATGCGACAATCAAATGTTATTATTTCATTGCGTTACGCCGAAAAAGCCTATTAGCTATGAGGAAGCAACGATGGTTTAATCTACCGTCTATTTTAAAGTCCACTTGAACACCACTGAAAAAGGTGACGGACGGACAAACTCGATAGTCTTCCCAGCCGTTTGGGCTATACGGAAGTCTAGAAAAAGGAAAACAAATCTCCGGTATACCACAGGTTAAGAAATCTATTGGAAATCTGTGATGCACATCATACCACTTCCTACGCCTCTGGTGGTGACAGATAAATTGACCGCAGAATATGTCAGAAGCTCAGATCCTCAACAACACAGTTAGGTTAGCCCTACTTTTCACTATTTCCATTAAAAGTATCTCAAAGGTGTAGCGTAAAATAGTTACCAGCAGCCAGACGATATCGCTGTAAAATGTTGAACGAGCTTCTCTGCAATGGCTTAGTGCACTCTTGGCAGAAAACAAAATGGGGTTGAAGTGGTCAGTCCAACTTAGTAGAAAAACCTAATAGAAACCGTATTCACGTCCAATGATAAGTCCTTACTCGGTCCACTGGCGCCCAACACCACCTAGCCTACTGAGGAGTTATCCCCAAACACCCCATCCCCCCCCCCCCCCTCAAAAAGAAATAAGAAAATTTGTAATGTTGGTGCGTAAATTGTGCCATTTATTTCTCTAGTTCTCCGGCTCCTAGTTGGGAGGGGAGGTTAGAAGGACAGCACTTCCCTGAAGCTGGTGAAAAAAATTCGAATTTAGCAACCCTAAAGGAAGTAATGTCCCGCATTTAAAGCCTAACCCCCACTCCCCGAAAAAAAATCCTGTGGGAAGAAACTCTTCGTAGAACCCCCTCTAGGCACCACTAGCTTGGGCCCTGCTTAATACGTTAAATCTTATCCCTGGGTGCG
Organism: Lithobius niger; assembly: GCA_023313725.1. Classification (NCBI taxonomy): domain Eukaryota; kingdom Metazoa; phylum Arthropoda; class Chilopoda; order Lithobiomorpha; family Lithobiidae; genus Lithobius; species Lithobius niger. The sequence continues at coordinate 3,650 of JAHWFP010219669.1, forward strand.
ATGGATTTATTCGGCGTTCACATGTAGACAGCAAAACAATTAATAATGTCTCGATTTTCTACGCAAAATTCCGTCAATACAACAGAAATTTTTGTACGATCATTTCACATATTTTTGGGTATTATCAAGATTCAGTTGAATAAGAATTACTGAAAAATTGACAGGCATAGATGACTCGAAACCACCGGATACGACCCAAATGTGGCGATGCCGATCTTTGTAACACAGACCAAACGCCATTTGTAGTGGCCAAATCTATACAGGTTAGATAAGGCGAATTATACTTGTTTATTTCTACATAATAAATAGCCTGTTTAAACACTTTAGAAGGAAAAAAAATGCTTACATAACAAATTTTCAATATTCAACAGATAATCTTCTAGACGCCACATTTTCTTTAAACGTATTTTTAGCAAGGGATTGATTAACGGTAATAATCTCGTTTGGAAAGGACCTGTTGCCATAACCATACGGATAAATACATAGACTGTTGGTGGACTGCCCTTAATCCAGCGAAACCGTTTGGTTGGTGGGTGTATACTATTTCAGAAAGAGTATAGGAAGAATTTGCCAAAGCTGTTAAATGCAATAAATAAAGAATAACTTGAGGACGTCCTGAGTCAACCCAAATCCATAGGCTGCCTATTATCAATCATGATGAAACCTGTTTGTATAATATGCTCTAAATCAGATAATACAAAAATAAATTTGTAATATGTTGATAAATATTTGCTATCCATGGACTCCAAGGAAGCTAAATAACATTATCACAATAACGGGAACAAATTTGCAAAAGCCATTAAATACAGACTACCGTAAGGCTGCCCTAAATCCAGCAAAAAACCTCCTATGCGTAAAAGAATGAAAAAAAAACAGTTTATCTATCTTGGTTTCTCGTTTAAAGAAAGAAATCCACGAAATCTGAATTTGTATCCTCTAAGTGGCTGGTACCAAATCTATTTTTAAACAAATAAAATAAAGTGATAATGGAATTCCATGCCTAGAAAAATGCTTGAAATTCTTGAAAAAATTATATATATATCATTAAACGCAAAGTAGACGACGTGACTGAAGAACACTGAAAAAAATTTAGCCAAGAAAGTAGTCAAGTGTGTAGCATTACATTATTCTTCGTTTGTTTGGGCATCAAAAGTTTTTAAAGTTGCGGTCTGGCTTTAATTGTGTTTACGTTCACAATGGTTGGGTACATCAGTAAGGATTCGCGTGGACTAAACAGTACACAAGCACTGCAGTATCTGAAACCTTAAAGGAAAGTTTATTTTTGGTGCTTTGCTGTTTTGACTTCGGATCAGTTAAACCTTACCTTAAACATCAAACGAGTTCGTTTTTGTTTTCTAATGATTGATTATATGTTGACAGTCGATTCATTAAGACTTCGTCACGAAATTCTAAATTGTTTGATTTAAATAAATGGCTTACAGAAGCTTACTTGGATCTACATATCTGAAGCTAGTAGAACTCTTCCACACGAATGCTCATTTTTTTTAATACTTCGATATGGATTCAACAAACTTTAATTAATCTGAGGAAATTTCCGAAACGGAAAAGCGTGCTAAAGCCGGGCTTTTACGATTTTATTGAGCGCAATCGCTTGAAAGGAAGACATGGAGATGGTAAGAAGCGTGGAAGTTCCATTTTTAGAATCGACTCCCCGCAGCGACCGAACTAGTTTCCAACGTCAAAAGCAACTTGAAAACAAGTCCGATGTTCGAAAACAAGTGTAAATCAAATCGATCAATAAAGACTTGATTGGTTTTTTTCGATTTCCACAAAAATGGAGTCAAGACGTCATTGGAACTCCATTAATTCTCCAAGTGCGCTTTTGTGGCGTCTAGGCCAGTAAATTTCAAGGTTACTAGTTGGTTCCGGCTCTAGTAGGCTGCCATGTTCTCACACTGTTCCCTTTGTTGTCGTATTGACGTTTGTTTCCATTGGGGCCTCGAGTTTGTTTGCCCAGAGTTTTTCGTCAACAATACTCGTAAAAACAAAAGTTTTACAATAATAATAAAATAATAAAAGTTTTATCACTAAAGAAATAAAAGGCGGAGGAGAGAGTAAGAATGGGCGCATCAATGCGCTACCAACATCAACCCTCAAATATTTAAACAAGCAGATTAAAAAGGAAGTCAAGTAACACAATGTAACATGACTGGTCACAACCAATGAAGTAGTTAAAAGTTGCTGACTAAGCAGGTGGCAAAAAGTAGAACTCAGGGCGATGCAAATGGTTCCTCAATATCAACGGTGTTGGGTTCCCTACGAAAGGCAGCAACAGTAGCGGCCATGGCAACCCGATCAGGAAGATCATAACACACCGGAACAACACGGACGGACAGAGACACAATATTTTCTACAGTCTCGCCTAAAGGTAGACGAACGAGTTTGAGAGCGGCCTCTAATCCAAGTAAAGTCCGAAAATTCGAAGAAAGGCAAGCCAGAGAGGATGCGATCATGCAAAATTTCAAAGGTATAAGAATCAAGTCAGCCATGAAACAATGCAATTCTAGGCCGTCAAGATTTAGGTAAGAGCACGTATAAAGGCTGGTCAGCGACTTTGTGTACCAACGCTGAACCGACTCAACAAGGTCGACGTCCTTTAGCAGCCAGGGGCACCAGGCTTGGCAAGCATACTCGAGGGCAGGACGAACGTAAACACTAAAAGCCCAAGTTAAAGTACGACGGTCCCCGGAGGTAAAACACCGTCTAACGATAGCCGATTTAATGTTTGCGCTCTTAAAAATTGAATAACAATGTATGTATAACAATGTATAATGGTTTCAAGTCGGAGTTAAATCACACACCGAGATCACGCACGAAGTCAGCATTGTGCAGTGGTAATTCGTTTGTGAGTGATTGTTATACTAATAGACATTATCCTGGTTGTTCCCTCTCTCCCCCATTCTAGGGGTCGCTGGCGTTGTCTCCGAGGATCTTTGGCGTTCTGCAAGGTAACTGGCACATTCCCGTGATTTTCGTGTTGATGCGCTCGTGTTTTTGTGTGGTCCCATGAACCGGTGGTTTTCTTTGACGTTATTCACGTACCCTTTGTTAGTTTAGGAATTTTTAAGTCTTCACCCTGAGCGCTTGGTTTTTGTAGTTCTATTAAACTGTTGTAATAAACTCAATGAGTTTGAGTTTATTACAACAGTTTAATAGGACTACAAAAACCAAGCGCACTGGGTAAAGCCCGTGTCAGACGAGAAGATTTTCACTCAAGACAGGACTAAAAATCGGGTCGGGAGGGTAAATTGGCTCGTGTGACATGGGGCAGACGACAAAAGTTGTGAGTAATTAAAAGAGTCGTCCAGACTCGATGGCCGGGCTAGGCGCCCAGCCCTCCGGGTACCGACTTTTTCTCACATGACCGATAGAGACCAATGGTGAACGCGTAGCACGCATTCCAGAAAAAGGGGTGAAGTTGGACATAAAGAGAGCAAAGTTTGTTGATCCTTGGGCAGTCGGGAGTGGAGGAAATCTGCCCGTGTGACAACCAACTCCAGACACGACAAAAGGTGGGGGGAAACCGTTTCTGCCCTTAGGACAATCGTGTCGTGCGTGAAAGACTTTCCGTCTGACACGGGCTTAAAGACTTAAAAATTACTAAACTAACAAAGGGTATACGTGAATAACCCCAAAGAAAACAGCCGGTTCATGGGACCACACAAAAACACGAGCGCATTCACATTGCCGGACGCCGCGCCGTCTCTGAAGAATGAACACGCTCTCTCTTTTTCATTGCTATCGTGAATTGAATGAACATGTACATCCCATCGTATTATTTGCTGATGCCTTTTCTTTTTGCTAAACCTCGCCTGTGGTTCGGCTTAAGAGAAATACTAGCTGGACCCGTGCATGCGGCACGTTGATTGAATTTCTCGGAATTGGCTTCTCCCGGTGTTATGTCGTGTTTTTAAAGAAAGTGGCGGTTTCAATTGCGTTCCCCCCCTCCCCTCCCCCCCATCCGCATACCTCTGCCCGCTTCGGCCCCCCGGTCACCCAGGACCACCCCACTGTACCCCTTCCCACATTCCCCCAGTGTGGGGCTTGAATATCGCCCTGCCCCCCCCCCCTCCCCGACATACAGGGTGTTTAGTCTTTCGTTTGAAATGTATCACCATTGTAAGACTGACATCATGAATGTTCTATAAGCATAACCAGACAAAAAGGTTTTCAAAGAAACTCAATATGACACCGCATTGACACACAAAAGATAGACCTAACCACACCAATTTTTAAAACGGTGCATCTAACACCATCCCTGCTTAGAACGGATTAGCTTTGATTGAAGTCACAGGATGCACTGATTGAGCGACCAAAGCGAACGAAAATCAGCGTTTGTTAGCCAGTATGCGCAAAAATTTGATTAATAAACTTAATTCGGTGAAACATGGCCATCGAGTGTTGCAAACAGTGTCTCCAACAGAAGCCGTGCGTAGCACATGCTTCATCTAGTATAAAACATGAAACAAAAACTTAAAAAAAAAAAAAATACCATATATTGAGACGATAAGGTGAAATTCCGAAGTGGATTCCAGAGTAATTATGCTGAAACTAGTAAGGCAAACTGGCTAATTTTGTAAGTAGGGGCTTCAATTTCCGCCTTACTTTATTAAATGTTACTTTTTGGCAAGTATTAAATTAATGACGAACATAAAATGTTTTTCGCATTTTTCCACAAAAATACGTCCGTAACAAGGAATTGGCAAGTTTACTAACCTTATATTTGCAATTAGGTCGCCATATTTGATCCCTAAGGCAAAGTAATATTTCAATAATGTGGCATAATCTAGTAGTTCTTGTATAGGCCTATACTCAAAAGCTTACGTTCTTCCCTAATTTCCTTGGCTATTTTTAAAGTTTCTTTTTATTTCGGTTCTCTAAAGTGCTTTTAGAATTTTATTTTGAGATCTTTTGCACCTTTGATATGGATGTTTTGGCTGCATTTCCATAAATTTCAATCCTATAACACCTGGTATTGGATTGTATTAGTATGTACATCTTAACAATAATTTTTTGTTCTCGTTATTCAATATAATTGTTATATGAAAGATCTGTGGCATGATTTGTTTTAACTTTTTAGTTAACACTATAGAAATGCATACATTTCAGGCCCCTTTCGCACGGCGACAATTTGCTGACTGTTAGCACCTCCCCATACTAAGTATATATTTCCTCTATTTTACCTGCCATCGAGGCAGGATTTTATTTGTAGAATTTTAAAAAGGCAACAAGTTAGAAAAATAGTTCATTGTCTTCACCCATCTCCGAGAGGAAGTTGATTTTTAGGCAATACTACTCAACTGAAATCGTGATTGGCAAACGTAATTTATAACTATCATTTTGGGAAGGTGGCACGAACTGCTAATTTCAAATTTTTTACAACAAATTAACAAAGCCAACAAATTAACTGAGCAAAAAATGGCTTCGCCGTTTAGGAAAAAAAAAACATTAGAGCTCGTATCCCCATACTCACAGCCCTGAAGGTACACGTATAAACACGAATTAGAGGTCACTCGAAAGCAACGAACTACGATTTGAACTCGTAAACCCACAAAATAGACGCCATAAACAGCAAAACGCTACAAAATTGAAAGATAAAAATGCATACACAAAATGAACACAAATTATAGTTCAAATTATAGTTTGTTGCGTTTGAGTGAACTCTAATCCGTTTTTATTCGTGTACCTTCAGGGCTGTGAGTATAGGGATACGAGCTCTAATGTTTTTTTTCTAAACGGCGAAGCCGTTTTTTGCTCAGTTAATAGATGTACGGATTGTGGCGCTACAAATCTACTGTTTTAAGTCGTTTTAACACATTTCCGCCTTCTGAAACCAACTGTCTCTGTATTTAGGAAGGTGTTAAAGCCATTTGGAACCAGTATCGTCAGAATATCGAGTATGTGCCTAATGTAAACTTTAGCCCAATCAAGAGCTTTGTCTTTCGTCTGTGAAAATAAATAATGTTACGACTTTTTCTCGGATTTTTTGCATAAGCAGTTTATGCATTTCTTTATGAAATTCTTATTTTAGTTTTGATTGTCAAACTTTATGAGAGAAATTTTGTTCTGCTGAAAAGTTTTCAGTAGGGTCGGGGGGGCCCATTAGAAATTTGGGGCCAGAGACAAATGTCCCTAATGTCCCTGACTTAATCCGGCCCAGACAAAAGTCAATCCATCCATTTCTAAAAACTACAAGGATTTGTACCGCATTAATATTTTCTCCAAAGTTCCGTTAACATCAAAATTCTGTCTTCAGATAATAGAAACTGCGCTAATGGTCGCCCCGCTTAAATCGCTAACAATGAGTTTTAACTCATTGTTAGCGATTATAGCGGGGCGACCATTAGCACAGTGCCTAATAATGTTTTCAATATTGTCTGTCAGTCGTTGTTTGAACTTGGCGGGTGACACACTAGCGTGTGTCTTAATGTAGGCTAGTACACCGAAGAGGTGAAAAACAATTAGTAAGCGATTAGTTACTAAGCAATGAACAACAACTTTTTCTGCTCTGTTAATTCTAACTTATGATTTATTGTTGATTAATCACTTTGGATATTTCTAATGCGAAGGCCAAGAAGCAAGTTACCTTCTCTCCTTGTGAACGTTTGCGTCCTTTAGGTCACCAATGAGAGAGATTGAACAGATTCTAAGCTAGGCTGGGGCAAGTGTCGGACAGTTGGTAAGCGCCAGTTGAAACAGTTGTTTTTCTCCTTCTTTCTCAGATTAGTGCGTGTTGTATTCTGAAAAGGCCAGGCTTTAATACAGACTACCTCCTTTGTTAAAACCTGATGCTTAACAGTTGGAAAAATATTTAGCGTCCAGCCACACTCCACTTCACTTGAGCGAACTTCGTATTGTAATCGTGCCGTGCACAGCCCCCAACCAAACGCGAAAACATTTATTTTCATTTTTACTTTTATTTTTTCGTCTTATTACTATTTTTTTTTCTTATAAACTTTCGTAACACACCGGACAACACGGATATCTTACAGGCCAGAGATTCTGCCTTCTCATCCGGCACCTCATTTACTCAATGGATTAATTAATAATAGTAATTTGCCCGGAGGCTATTGGTTACGCGCTGATGGCCACAGTAATTGTTGGGATGAATGGTAGGCGGGGGTGCAGTTTGACAGGATAATTATTTTCCTGAGAACTCGCAAATATCGCTGCCTGCCAACCAACTAGAAGTAATTTTAATGACTTTCCGAACGTGTGCCTTATCATTCGAAGTTTTCAGCTCAGTTCTCAAGTAGGGCAGCTCCGTTGCGAAGCGTTAGTGTCGAAATTGGCCCACAAAAAAATCCCTAAGAATCTGCAAGCGTCTGCCCTAGGGATAAGGGGAAAAGGGAGGGGGGGGGGGAGGGTGAAGACGAAAATTCAGGCAGGAGGATGGAAAACTCTTTACCCTGGATTAGACTGTTTTTGTAAAGTACAAACAATTTATCACTGAATACAACAAGATTACCAATATGAGCTTGAAACCGTGAAAAACAAGCATCATACGATGGAAAATGTGTTTTTCAAGTGTCTGTTTGGATTGAAAACTTTCTAATACGTCATCTGAAGCGAACTAAAGCTCGCGCAGCTGAACAGGTTCAATTCTAACTCTACTAAATAATTGACAATCAAATAGGAATTTAATAAGATGAAGATGAAAGCTGGTGGCTCAAACCGACAAACGTCCGATAAGGTGGCAGAGACCAAGGAAATATCCAGACCAATCCAAAATAGATTCCACTGCTACAGAAGGAACCAGGTAGTCTCTCACACCACCCTATACAGCAATTAACCAGGACGGACCGCCAAGTAGGCCCGGTAAGTGTTACGTAAACAAGGGTGCAGACCTATTTACGTTGCCTTTTGGACTTAAATCGGACAACCTGAGCGGGAAATTGAACCCACGACCTTTAAAACCAAAGGCCAAAGCCCTACTGAATAGCCATACTGACAAGGCAACGTATATAGGTCTGCATCTGTATTCATTTAATAGGTATTGGCCCCGTTTGGTTCCCGTCCTGTTTAATCCCTCATTTTTCATGTTTCACTGTGTGTTTCATTCGGCTTCACTTGCTGTGAGCGTGCAAACAAGCATCCCTTCACTGCCGATTGGGAAGTATATGTTTTATGTATTGTGTGGGTGTTAAATGTGGCCTTATGTACATTTCCGTTTAAAGAGGCCTTGTCAGTATAGTTTACTGGTACGGCTTTTAAAGGTCGTGGTTCAATTCCCCGCTCTGGCAGCCGGGCAATTCAGTCAAAAGGCAGCGTAAATAAGTCTACATCCGCATTTATTTAACCCTTACCGTAAGATATGGTAGAAACCTTTTCCAGAGTCCCCTTCTTAGTTCGTACTCATATCAGCTTACTTCAAAGTTATTTGGGCTCAGTTCTGGCCCCCGCCATTAGGACCACTACAATGGTAATGTAGTGTACAGCCACGGTACAAACCTGATAGAATCCCACCTTTAAAAGTGGCACTATCACGGAATGAAAAGCGAAAGAAAATACCATGGCACCATCTAGCGGCGGTGATATTGTTAACCTTTACAGATTGCTACCAGGTGCACGAGGACGTACCAAATTTTCACATTTTCACATGCCGTTGTGCATTCTAACGCTTGGTGCAGGCAGGTGCTAGATAGTACTGGACAGCGCTAGATGTTGCCGGATTCTGCCTGCTTTCAATCGGTGATAGTGCCACTTTAAGTTGATTTCGAAATAGCAAATCTTCTTACAATATAAACCAAAGTCTCACAGTAGAAATGAAGCAACCGCAATGACCCGCGGAAGGGGAACAATGAAAACGTGCGAGTGTGTCAATTCTTTGGCTTGAAGTTGAAACTGGGACGTTGTTGCCCTGAAAAGAAGTTGAAATTGGCACACTGTTGCCTCGACTAACAATTTGCTCTGCGCGGTCATCGCAAAGGTGTTTCTTAAATGAAGTCATGTACGAGGGACAGTTATTTTTCGCACGCTAATGGAAGTGGGGATGGGCCTGAACGGGGAATGCCCGTTGGTGAGCCAGTGCTTATGTTACAGCCACTATTTGATTACGATATTGCTTTGCGGAGGGAGAGAATTGATGAAAAGGAGGAGTTTTACACAAAGAAAAATTGACTGTTGCAGTGAACGATCAGGCAGCACCGAGCAAATACTGGGAAACAACCACGGGTCAAACAAATCCCCGGGCGAAGCCGGATACGATGCTAGTTACAAATAAAATATTTCATCAACGCGAAAGAGAAGTAAATTTAACTTACCTATAGTATATCTGTTCAGGAATATTGTCGCCAGTTATGGTTTCTGAAAGACACACGAAACAAGTAAGAATGTGAATGACTTAATAGTCGTAAAACTTAAAAGATTCAACAAACAGATCAGGGTTGAGTAACTTGGGAACATGCAATTTAATCCCTAAAAATTTTCGAATACACTGCTGCTTCTTAATAAGGAAAACAATAAAATAAAAAAATAAAAAAAAATTCTAACTATGACACAAATTACAAAAACAATCATACATATAATACGCCAGCAACAGCATCTTCGGCCCAAAACATCAACACTGGTCCAAACAAAAACTACACTCAGCGCCAACAACACCTCCCACACCGAGGCGCCGTCTGCCGTTGGGTCAAAAAAAAAGGAGTTGGGAAGGTGGGCGCTGGGGGGCCTTTTTCTATTAAGCCTATTTTTCCGTTTTTTTAAGGCCTACTTAAATTTTACTATTCAGTAAACAATTTTCGTTCATAGAAGCACTTTTAAATTTTCTCCATAATCAACTTAATTTTTACCTTTTCAGAACTAACTTCAATTTATGATTATGCAAGATATCGCATCCTTTTAAGTCAAGTGGGGGGGGGGGGGCACTTTCGGTTGCTTTCTCGGCAGTCAGTTATAGACCCTGGCTTTTTTCAAACGAGTAAGGTGAAACGTGGGAAAGCCGTGCAATGTTTAAGCCTGGCCCTTAAAGGCTGGTTGCCACCTAACGAAAATTTGGAACATCAAGTCATCGTGGTCATCGTGGCTGAGCTGTGAGAGCTCAGCCTGGTTGCTGGAGGTTTGCGGATCTGGTCGAACCCCTGGAAAGGGGACCTTGGCAAAGTCCCTGCCAGGACTGCCGGCCAGGGTAGCGTGAGAGGCTACCATGCTCCTTCAGCAGCTATGGGATGTATTCTGGCTATTCTGGACAATCTTTCGGCCCCGACGATGATCGGAGGTTTCCCGGGTCGAATCCCCGGGCTGGCACCTCCCTTTATCAGATTTCTTCTTCTCTAAAAAAAAAAAATCTGGTAATGTTCAAAATTGAGCCGGTTCAGCCATACAAGCATTAATTGCTTCAGCACTTACTCGCAACAAGTAGAGTAATGCATAAAGAAATATCTTTAAACACAACAAACAAACCACGTTTCTTCTGAATTATTGAGCACACATTTGGTACGCCCTCGTGCACCTGCTATAAAGATTAACGATACTAATGTAACTAGATGGCGCCACGGAAATATATAAAGAAAATCTCCTGGCGCCATCTAGTGACACTTATATCGTTAATTTTTACGACTTGTTTCCAGGTGCACGAAGGCGTACCACATTTTTTGCTCAATAATTAAGGAGTCACGTGGCTTGTTTGTTGCGTTTAAAAGTTTTCCTTCGCTTGCTGCGAGAGAGAACTCGATAAGGCTAGATGCTGCAAGTGCAACGTTAATTTGGTGGAAACCCACCTTTAAATTATGCGGATTTCGTTACGCGCTTATGCCACTACTTAGGCCTAACGTCGTCGGCTCTTTCTCAAATTTAATAGGGGGATACATTTTGACCTTGGCACTTCGTTTTTCGGGTTTGGGGCGTTAAGGCTATTTTTAGGACTAATTCGTTTTTTAGGCCTATATTTCAATTGCACTAATCAGTAGACAATGTTCGTTCATAGTCAATCGGTTAACACTAGGAACCGTAATTTTTTAGGGGATTTCAGCTAGTAGACATGATAAAAGGCCACAAGTGGGTTTTGGCCTTTCATCCTGTGCATTCTTTATGTATTTGGGGCCGTAGCTCTTCAGCAAATAGTGACATGTTCGTTTAACCAGCAACAGTTTCGAGGAAGAGCGGCAGCATTCTTTTGTACTGAAGGTGTCGCCCTCGGTTGACAGAAATCGGCAACAAGGCAAATCAATCGCATCAGCGGCACTTTTGGCGGCCATATTGTCCAACCCAGTTGGAGTATGCTATTTTTCATCCAAGACCCGCCCGGTATACTGTAGTAGAACCCTGGTTTAGCACTCCTCGTCCACTCCAAACGGACGTATTTATAAACTCCCGACTTTACGTAAATGTGTATAATTTGATTTTTAATAAATATTTGTTTATGTATCCATCGACGGTAACATAAACCAAAGCACGTCGCGCTTCTGGCGTGTGTGGAATTTCTCCAGCGTGCATAACATGCGAAGGCATTAGGCCACTTACAAATCCTATATATTTACGACGAAATTTAAACCACAGCCTCATTAAATGCTAATTAAATGCTTTTAAAATAATTACGGCACTTTCGGAAGCATCGTATATCCGGCAAAGTTAAGTTAACCCTTACACAAGTGACACACTTTCTGATGCACTGAAAGCATTAACTGCAACATCTGAATCTTAGGAGCTGTTGAAGCTTAGGAGCTGTCAAGTGTCATACATAACAAACGTCAAATAAGAATAAATTTCTAGCACCCAGATTTCCAAACCTTCGTACTACGGATCACTTACATAAATGCGAAAACACTTCAACTGTAAAATTACATAACTACTGCTTGTGGTTCACTTAAACTTTATTCGCACTTTTTATCAACGCTGGAGAATCACGGAAGTGTCCAAACGGCTATATATATATATATATACAGGGTGGTCTAAAAGTCTGGTGACACGCCAATAACTGCCAATATAACGGCCCTACGTTAATTCTGAAGACATATTTGTATTGTAAGTCAGATATAGGGAAGCCATTGAAGATATTTTCATTGACCTTGAAAACAGAATTCAAGGTCAACAGCATTCTATTTTCCAAATGGCACAAGATACAGCACAAAAGAGAATGACACATTGGACACGAGCGTCAAACATGACAAACTGAGAAAACAGATTGAAAATCGGATTATAATTGCAATAGTTATGAGGAAAACAAAATAGCAACAAAGTCTTTCCCTGAACGTTTTAACTGCCATGCAGTAAAGCTTGGCATGCATGGCAGTTAAAACGTTCAGGGAAGACTTTGTTGCTATTTTGTTTCCCTCATAACTATTGCAACATTATGCTCCGATTTTCAATCTGTTTTCTCAGTTTGTCATGTTTGACGCACGCGTACAACTTTGTAATTCACTTTTGTGCTGTATCTTGCGCCATTTGGAAAATAGAATGCTGATGACCTTGAATGCTGTTTTCAAAGTTATTGAAAATATCTTCATTGGCTTCCCCATGTCTGACTTACATTACAAATATGTCTTCAGAATTAACGTAGGACCATTATATCAGCAGTTATTTGTGTGTGACCAGACTTTTAGACCGCCCTGTATATACATTAGAAAACAAAACCGAATTCGTTTGATGTTTACGGTAAAGTTTAACTGGGCCAAAGTCAAAATAAGCTTTGCTGTAAGGTTTCAGAAGCCACATTGTTGCTGAGGTGTTAAGTCCTCATGAAACCTTACTGCTGTCCTCAACCATTGCAACCACCACGACAAATATTGCAAATGTTAGAAAAGTGGAAGCAACAGTTTTTTAACATATTGTTACGTCAGATTTCAATGCAATGCAGTGCCCAACTTTCAAATATTTGATGCCTAATCATAGAGATAATAATATAAAACGGACAAGTAATACAGATGTAAACCTATTTACGTTGCCTTTCGGACTTATATGTTAGACTGCCTGAGCGGGGTAATATAAGTCCAAAAGACAACGTAAATAGGTTTGCATCTGCATTAATTTGACTCTTTTTGGACCGTCGGCTTTCCGTCCTGTTTAATATAAAATATATGTATCGTATAGTTCTTAGATTATTGAGTAATGCATTTCTTGTATTGGTTACATTTAAAGCCACGAAGGTTGGAATTAACGAGAATCAGATACACTCATATCCATACACACCTCACATAATCCACTATTATCTTGGTTCATTTTTCAGTTGTCTTCAGTTAAGTCATGATCTCCTTCAGTTCATCATCCTA
>JAHWFP010219670.1:257-23361 GCA_023313725.1 Lithobius niger
TATAGGCTTATTATTTGTGGACAGTCACGTACAGTTCTGTATCAAGCACGGTGTCTTGCTAAAGGGTCTGGCCAAACTTAAATCGCGAACCCTTACATCAAACTAACAACGAAAGACCATACACATAAATCTGGAAAGGAAGAAATTTCCAGTTACTGGCCTCTTCAGTTTAAGCCTTTCAGTTAAGTTTGCACGCAAAGTAGAAACCGTTCCTCTAACGAGACCACCTCTAACGATACTTCGTAAGCTTGGCAACCCAGCTAAAACATTACCGGCTTTGGTAATTATATATCAGTTCAAGTCGGTATAGTAGTCGAATAAATCTTTAAAGAATTGCTATGCGATATCTATATACATTGAATTTTTTCCATGGTGACGTCTACTAGACAGAAATTTATGTAAAAACCTCAAAATGGCGGCCTATGCGTTGTCACAAACTGGATTCAATCTTAGTATGAGGAAACTAAAGATTGTGATGGTTAAAAGAACTGCCTAGATTAACCGTTCAATGAAAAAAATAAGGGCTTGTGTTTTAAATTCATTGTCGCCATATTGGGAAGTTTGTTGACACCTCTTGCGCCGCCATTATGGGGCGTTTGCGCTCAGCCTCTTATGATAATAATAAAAAAAAAATACCGTTTATTCCTAATCGTGTATGATTATATACGGCTTCATTCCTGATCAAGGCTTCACCAAATTTACGTTGGAGCGTCACACGATATATTAAGGGCTACACACCTCACAGTTTTCCGTGCTGTCGGAAACGTGCCGGTTAGAAAAAGCTGATTGCACAGTAGTTTTCTGAAAGCTGTCTGGCCATTTGGCCTAGGAGGCGGCCCCTCGCGTCAAAATAATGATGCGGCCTCCTTTTAGCTGTAAGTGGTGACCTGGCAGGGGGTGGAGAGGGAGAGATTTTCCCCCCCTCTCCACTCCACTCCGATGTTTCTTGTTCACTGCTTCTATATCCCTTGCCCCTATAATACGTATGCCATTCCAACTTGCGACAAGGTTGCTTGATTTAGACCCCCGGGAAACTCGATGCTTGATTTAGACCGCTAAAATAAATGCAAGCTTTATAAGACGGCGGAAAATTTGTCCCGTCTTAAAAATAGACACCTTCCAGGTGACCCAAACCCTTCTGATCTAAAATTTGATTTTGATTTGAGACCAACATGTCATCGTTCTGCGTTTCGAACAATTCAGAGCTAAGTACAAGACGAGTTGTGTAGCCAGCTATTCAATCTTGATTGCCTATTACTTCGTTTTCATACAATTTTTTTCCTTCTTAGAACAGTGAAACTTTCATTTTGATAAAAAAATTTCCGAAAGACTTCAATTATGAAATAAAAATAAAAAGCCTGGTCACCGGAGCTTTGTGTTAAATTTTATCATAGTGAAGAAAGATGTCTTCTGGCTGATGTGAGCATTCAAAGTGTTCAAAGCAACGACAATTTAATTTTCAACCTGAATTTTCGGACCTTGTTCACTATAAAAACACATGAAACAAATAAAAATGGCGGGAGGGGCAACGCGTGATGCCTACAAGGCCAGCGCCATATTGGCCGTATTGGCGCTGACCGCGCAGGTAGCACTCGTTGCACCCCGGGCCTTTGTTATTGTGAACAAGACCCGCAAATTTCGAGCTGAAAATTAAATTGTCTTTGTTTTGAATGCCTGGTGAGTTCATATCGGCTAGGAGACATATTTCTTTATCACTTCATCCTGCCTACAAATTAATTTTAGAATTGTCACTTTGGTTAGTTCAAAAATGTCGGAGAAGCAAAGAAATTTTTTTTTTTGCCTAAAATTCGACGTTATAGATTCGAATGCGAAAGTTCGTAGGTGATCGGATACTACCTTAGTTCTAACCATAATGATATATAAAGTACAAATTTTTCGGCTCTAAAGTACATACGTATACAGGAAAGAGGAAAACAAGCCATACAGCGAAAATCATACACTAGTAATAACGTAGTACAGTAAGTCACCTTTATGCACTTACGTTTCGTCGGAGTGGCATGACCCGGATTCGAACTGGCTACCCATTTCGTCCCCAGTTGAGTTTATAACGGGTTCAGTGAGTCATCTTTATCCCAGTGGAGGAGTGGCCATAGCGATAAAGGCACTATGTCAGTGAAATGGGGACGAAGTGGGTTGCAAGCTCGATTCCGGGTCATGCTACTCGCACGAAACGTAAGTGCATAAAGATGGCTTACTGAACTATACGTTATTTTATATCTTTCACTGTTTGGGTTGTTGTTCTCTGTCTTTAGGCCTATATCATTTACAGTGATTTGTGTTTATTTATGTAAAATACAGCCTGCAAGCAAGAATCTGGCATTAAACGTAACGTAATCATTGCTTCTTGACGATAGCTAAATTTACATTTTTAGCCTGTTAGCGAACTTAACTTTCGCTAACAAATTACAACAAAAATATAACTAGCATTCTTCTACCTAGCATAATTTTCTCCTTAACGTGTTTGTGCGTGGGGTTCCTCCATAGATTAAAAAGTTTATAGCGCATTTTACCTCTTCCAAGCCTACGCAGAGCCCTAGCGGTAACTGCGGCTGCTAACACCACTGATAATGCTTCGCCTCCATGCTGCTTCGAAGGCAAAGCATTAGCAGAGGTATTAGTACCCGCAATTACCGCCAGGGCACCACGTAGGCTTGGAAAAGGTAAAATGAACCATCTAGTTAACTGTCTAATCTATGGTTCCAAGAGTCCCACACTTCTTTTCCTTACCCAACCCTTGTTCTGATTAACCAAATTAACCAGTTTGTTGAATATGGTATTGACCTTTCCGTTTAAGCCATATACTGTGAGTTTTTTTTTTAAATAATATTTCTGTATGCAGTGAATCAATGGCTTTCAGCAGATAAGATGAATATTAGGAACGGAATAAGCCATTCCTTAAAGTGTGAACACAAATAACCTATGCTTTCTTTCCATTCGTCAACGCGCTCCTGCAGAAAAAGAAATGTACGAGCTGCATCAGGTCAAAATTCCTACTGATAATGGGTAATTAGGAATTTTCTGAATGGTACAGACGGGTGCACTGTGCAGTTTAAGCAATCGTACTATTATCGTAGACAAGTAGGCGTACAAATAAATAGCAAACTCCTAGTGATAATGTGTAATCATAATTATTAGGAATTATCAGAAGGTGGATACACGGGTGCACTGTGCAGCTTAAACGGTATCGTACTGTTATCGTAGACAAGCTGGAGTACAAATAAATACCAAGTAATACTGATATGGGTAATAAGGAATTTTCTGAATGGTGGATACACGGGTGCACTGTGCAGCTTAAACATATCGTACTATTATCGTAGACAATCAGGGGTACAAATAAATAGCAAATATTCGTGTTTTTCCGCGTTGGGGTTGATATCAAAACAGGAAAAAATATCATGGCGGCATCCATCAAGATAGTGTATAACGCGTAGCAACATATAGACGGGGAGGGGGTGTGTGGTGGGGGGGGGGGGGGGGGACCTATCGTGCTCCGGGGCGGGTGATACAAAGAGAGCGGTGTGGGATGCGGGCCATGGGGAGACCCCTGAGGCGTTTGGGGAAAAACAGAAAGAAAAAATATAGAAGAGGGAGACAGAAAAATGGGAAGGGGAGGAGAAAACTACGTGAGGGGGGAGGGGGAGGAGAGTTGATCGCATGGCTGGTCGGTCGGTCGGCGGACAACCGCGCATGCGCCAAGGGACAAGCAGAAACACACACACACACACACGCTAGCAAGGCACAAAAAAGCTCGGATTTATTTGGTCGCGACTTTTCTTGCGCTTCGCTCTCTCTTACGACAAGGACAATCGATAGGTTTGCTTGTTGGTTGGTGGGTGGGCAGCTAGGCATTAAGACAGACGGTTGTAGCCACTGCACTCAAGAAGGACGCTTCAGCGCTGCCCCACAAGGACACGAAGACGACGGACTTTGGCTCCCTGGCTTGGGCGTTCACGCCTGGTCAGACGGAACTGACCAAGTGAAGAGAGTGGCCACCAAAGCAACAGGGTGGGGATTTGGGGGAGAGGGAGCATTTCTTTCCACTACCCTTAACGGTGAACTGGTAGAAAAAAAAAAGAGAGAGGTGTCCAGGCTAGTTTTTTTATGGTTGGAGATAAATGTTGTGGAGGTGTACAGTGTCTCCATCTTGTGACTCGACCTTTCTGGGACCATGATTGTTCTCCGAAAATTAGGAACAATAAATCTGAATTTGCAGCATGGGGATCTGAATCCCTACAGGTTTTATTTCACAAATCAGACTTCAAAGCATACACAAAGTTAGAATGGGCCTCGGACGAACGTCTGATTGGAAAATCGTCTATCTATCTAAAATTCGTTTAGGCCGCTACAAGTTAATTAAGTGGTTCTGAGGAGCGCACGCATGTTTTTTTTCCTTAGGGCATAAAACGTTTTTTTAATACAACGACTAAAAAAATAATGACAATCACGCATCTGGAGCCGATGACCACATCAGTTTTTTGGCTCCATTCACATGATCGCATCGAAACTACCAAGGGTTGTTCCGAGGCGTTCAAGAACTAAAAAAAATTGAATCTAAAAACTGACTTTTATCAAATGTACCACTTTTGCGTGCTGATCCTGACATTAAAACAATGATATTGTACTCCACAATAAAAATGTAAGCTAATGACGTAGGCCGCATCTGAAAATTCTCGCAAAAAACGCCGCTCACTCACGTCAATTTCTTTAGTACCACTCCTGAGAACTACTTAATTAATTTTAGCGGACTTAAATTTTAAAAATATAGAAAATAATCTATACGGAATATCTTGTTATTACCGTAGATAACGGCATAATCGTTCAACTGAATAATAAGATCTCATCAACTAATTCGCGATTAGGTACGGTTTTTGATGTTATATATACGAGAATGCTGTCAGAGTTAGTTGCAGGCCAACTGCGCACACGGCGGTCAAGCCGCGCGGCCAGGTCACTGCGGCCAATGAGAATGCTTACGGTATATGTAGCAAGGCGCACTTGGCCGCGAGGGCAGGACAATCGCGGCGGATACAGGGATCCCGAGTCGCGTGCAGGCGGCAACAGAGCGACCATACTTGATCTTGATCCGTGTTCATTTTTCACCACGTAATCGAGAATTATCCATGAAAAACGAACGTGGCCGCGCGGCATGTCGCCGTGTTTTTTGGCCGCGATGACCACTGGCCACGCGACCTGGCTGCTCAGCGCGCGGGAACCCGTAAAGTGTTAAAAAAGGCCTCAGGGCGATTTCGGGACGAGAAGAGCCCTGTTGTGTCTCATGCTCATGTCAGTTATGGCATGTCAAAGATTCAGTGTTTTCCACGTGGATTTCTCTTGCTAAGTTGTCCCTCTGTCTCCTCCTAATAATCCTTGAAGCCTGATGAAGTCACCTGCATGAGGTCGAAAATTTGCAAGCCAAAGTGTTTGTCTACGTTGTGAAAGCGTGAGGATGTTTTTATTTCGGCAATTGCTCAAGTTTGCATTTACTCATCACTTATCGAGCTGAGTCGGCTTTCCGTCCTGTTTGAATTTCAATCTCAAGTTAAAAATTGTAAAATCCATAAATTTCGGCCAGTCTTGGTGACATTTTTACATCCTATGAATAAATTATGAGCGATACAAGCGGTCAGCGACAAAGATGTGTGATGCTTAAAACCAAACACCTTAAAATGGTATCCCCTTATACACTGCAGCATATTCTTAATTCGAATTTCTTTAAGGAATTTCAACCAACGTATAGTGCGAAATTGTCCATCCAGTGTCTATACGAGTTTTTGAAAACTTGAGAATTTGGTCCAAAAAGGTGTTGGGGGGGGCTTTTCCATCGCGTCGCTTCTTTCCGCCGTTTCAAATAACCCATCCCTCCTTTTCTCTCCATCCCAGCCCTCACCCTCTCCAAGCATCAAGTGGTGGGGTCCCCAACCGCGTCATCATATTCTGGACTGAATTCGTTCTTCACCTTTTAGGGACCCTTTCCTGTTCTTCATCGTGTAAAGCAAGCGAAATCCCGTCTCATACCAGCCCACAAAACGGGACCCTCAAAACCCCGACCATGTAAAAGCGTCAATCGAGGGGTCTCCATATCCAAAGCAGGGGCGGACAGAGAGAGGTCGGGGGGGGGGGGCAGGAAGGGAGTGGGAGTTGAGAGGGGGTCTCAAATAGGAAGAAGGCGATTGACGCTTGAGGGAATTGGGGGGCTCGGGCAAAAACAGAGTTGTTTTGGTCGCTTTTGCGGGACATTTTCTCGTGCGGTCCTGCAGCTGCTTGGCGTGTTATGCGGTGGAAAGGAATGTCTTGGGGGTTCACGTATTGTGTGGAGTTTTGAGTAGCCGTGACACGTAGGGGACGTGGGGAAAGGGAGGTGGGTGGCTTCGGTTTGGCCATGCCAAATATTCGAATGCTTTTGTTCAACACTGAATATGCGAATCGTTTGTACGAATCTAGGAATTGTTTGTACGAATCTAGGAATCGTCTGTACAAATCTGGGAATAGTTTGTACGCATCCTGCAATCATTTATACAGAGTGTCCCAAAAGTCCGAGAATACCCTCACAACTTTTTAAGGGGTTGAAAGAAAATGTGAAACTTTGGCATTGTAAGTTTGGTTAAAGGATCTACCTTTTCGTACAACCGGCATTACGCCAGCCCCCCCCCCCTCCGGGGGGGGGGGGAACTTAAAAATGTTCAATGGAATAGGAGGGGGGGGGTAAAGGAATACATTATTTGAAAGGTCTTCATTAGGCGAGTAAATTGCCGCAACGAGCTTCGATACGATGAGCCCATCCAAAATGGCAGCCGGTCAAACATTAGGAATTTCCTCTGCATCCCTATGTCTTACTCATGCTAAAGTCGTCGAAAAGGGACGTAGGTGGCAGCAAAATGCTTCGTTCACTTTAGTTCGATGACACCTACAGCGTCTTTTGCGGTTTGAATCCCAGAGTGTGGGGCCTCAGGGCACTAAGGCTAGCACTTTGGGTTTCAAACCGCAAAAGACGCTGTAGGTGTGATCGAACTAAATTGAACGAAGCATTTTGCTACCACCTATGTCCATTTTCGACGACTTGAGCCTGAGTAAGACATAGGGATGTAGAGAAAATTCCTAATGTTTGGCCGGCTGCCATTTTGGATGGGCTCATCGTATCGAAGCTCTATCGTTGCGGCAATTTACTCGCCTAATGAAGACCTTTCAAATAATGTATTCCTTTACCCCCCATTACATTGAAAATTTCTAAGTTGGGGCCTGTGCCCCCCCCCCCCCCCCAAGGGGTGCTGGCGTAATGCCGGTTGTACGGAAAGGTAGATCCTTTACCAAACTTACATTGCCAAAGTTTCATTATTTTCTTTCAACCCCTTAAAAAGTTGTGAGGGCGTTTTCGGACTTTTGGGACACTCTGTAGAAATCTGGAAATCCTTTACTCCAATCATGGTACTATTTGTGCGAATTTTTTCTGGCAAGAGTATATTTAAGTTGCGAACGTACAGTAACGCAATGAAGAAATATTTTATCCATAATATACGTATACATAGTATCAAGAATTTAAATTCTTGATAGTATATATATTTTAAAAATATATACCAAGAAACAACTTACTAGAATTTCGCCGGCCAAGGACGAACGGTAGAGTCCAACTCTGAAACGACTTTAGGGAGGCAGGTATAGGGGATAAACATGCCTCAGGGATGAGACTATCCTCCAAAATTAAACTCTGCCATTCGTTTTATGGTATTGATGGGCATGCAAAACTTAAACAACTCGAAAAACCACAAAAACTACAAAATAAAATTGTTAAATATTGTTCAAAGATTAAGACTACCAGTATTTATAAAAAGTTGAATATTTTAAAAGTTAAATCAACTTAAAGATTTTATAATGGTTTATGAAAACTGCTATGATAATAAGTACGAGGAAGTCACTGAAAACGAAATCAAATTTACTGAGGAAAACAACCTATAAGTCTAATGTTCCTAGAACCATTAATGATTATGGCAAACAATGTAGAATTATTCAATACCAAATGTTTTTAATAAACTGCCACAAAAATTGTTGAATTATAAAAGTAAAAAACAATGAAGAAAGAAGTGAAATTGTATTTCACTAAAAATGATTCGGATATTGATTAATTGATGAGGTGTTTAACACTTAGTGGAATAAGGTAGTGTGAAATTAACTAAATCATTTTATGAATTGTTTTTAATTTGTATTCGGCTTACACAAACTTTACAGAGCTTAAGTCGTTATCAGAGCTTAAAAATCACTTCTTTAAAATGAAGGATAAACGTTCAGGGAAAATAAAACTTTTACCATCCAATTCATTACGTCACAACTTCGAGTCGGGAGAACGGGCGGGTGGAAGGCCAGTATATGTAGGCCCAAACCATCTTGGCAAGTCAGGAAAACAAAGCGATAAGGTGGACGACCTCCTCTTGGTTGTACGACTAACCAAATTACTCGACATGTTTGTTTAGGTAGGAAGAGAATCGGCTACCTAGTGGCCGACAAACTCCCCGGTTGCAGAAAGAACGGCACTCTGGGCTGCCAACAAACATGTCCGTTGGCTTTCAACGGTCCGCTCCGAAGCTATTTTGGTCTTCTGTCGACGGACGAAACAAACACGTTGAAAGAAAGCCACGTGCATCCATCGCCATCCAAAACAACCCCCGCCCCTCCCCCCGGCTTCCCTTCCCCCCTCTTCCGCCCTTGCTAACATTCACCGAAGCTCGAAATGAATGGGCGCCTGTGTGTAAGGGCGTGATCTACTACAGTAATAGGGCGGCAGGACATGCAGCGCCCGACCGTTGGTGGTCTCTTTTCGAGAAATTGCTCCAATAAAAAACCAAGAAGAAGCTGGTGAAATCAAGCTGACAGCTGTTAAGTTTCTGGGAAATTCCAGTTTTTAGGTTACGTATGGTCCACATGATTTTATAGCGTATAGGGAACCGGGTCTCGGCACGACGGTTCGGAATGGGTTCATCAAAATACTTCTTGGTATTGGGCATTTTCTATAACTCGCCGAACACTACAGCGCTGTTACCACAGCTTATTAAAAAAGTTGTTCTTAAACGCGGGGTGAATTTTCCGATTCCTCAAGCGTGACGTCACTGCGAAGTATCGAGAAATACACCGACTATTCAGTTATTATTCGGTATTCTGCATACCCGGTGAAAAATTCAAGTATTCGGTATTTGGGCGAATCGGTTAAAAGTAATATTCGCCCAAATACCGAATACTTGAATTTTTTACCGGGTATGCAGAATAGCGAATAATAACCGAATATTCGGTGCATTCCTCGATACTTCGCAGTGACGTCACGCTTAGGGATCGGAAAATTCACAGAATGATATTCTGTGTTCGGCTGAAAACTAATTTTTGCCGAGTAATGATATTCGGTATTCGGCCGAATAATGATATTCGGTATTCGACCGAATAACTATATTCGGTATTCGGCCGAATACTAATTCTGGCTGAATAACAATATTCGGTATTCGGCCCAATAATAATTCTGGCCGAATAACGATATTCGGTATTCGGCCGAATACAAATTCTGGTATTCGGTATTCGGCCCAATTAGATATTCGGCCCGATACTAATTCTGGCCGAATAATGATATTCGATATTCGGCCAAATAGTGTTAAATACATATCTTCTCACTAATTTCGAGCATCCTGGGATGGAAACAGCTTTTGCGACATTTAAGGTTAGAGTGAATGTAGCAATCCCGTTTCATGCGACGGGAAAAATAGGAAAATGAATGCCTTTGCAACATTTACACACGACTAAACTAATGTTGCAAAACTGAGCCATGCAGGAAAGCAAACCGGGAAGAATGTACCTTTAAGATTTGTTGGTATTCGGCCGAATGGCTACAACGATTTACCCAATTTTGTCAATGTAGAACGAAGCATTCCTCTTGGTTTATGACGAATTGTCGTCCAATATTCCTAAAAGAAGGAAGAATTATTAGGAGTGGTTGCCTTTTTTCAAGGGTCACTGCAAAAACGTTCATTTTATGAAGGGGGGAGTGCATAAGTCTTTCAAAAGGATGAAGATGCGCGTTGTATACCTTTACCTCGATTTCTCATCATGAGGAAACTTGGACAATTGCCGTGCATACCCTGATTAAGTTTATTCACGGCATTGTTAATCAGTATCATATGTCTAATTTGCTGGTATTCGGTAAATTATTCGGCCAAGTATTCAGCCGAATAATTAGGCAGTCGGCCATTATTCGGTATTTAGCCGAATAATTCGGTATGCAGTCGAATACGACAGTGGCTCGGTAGCGAAGATTCGGTATTCGGTATTCGGCAGTTTAAATATTCCTATTCGACAGATTCAGAATATGCCTTATTTATATTAACACCATAACGCCATCTTTCCTGCAGAACACAAGCCAGACAGGGAAGCACCATTTGTGTCGCATAATTTTCCTCACATGGTACTGTGTACAACTGAGTATTTTAAAGTAACGCCGCTAAAAGTTAATTAAATGGTTCTCAGGAGCACACGCGTGGTTTTTTTTTCTTAGCGCATGAAACGTTTTTTATGACATTATGTAAAAAAAAAAAAAGAAATTCCCCACCAAGCATCAGCACTTTCATCAAACACTTCCTGGAGCCGATGACCTTATCAGATATTTGTTCCATTCACATGATCGCCTAGAAATGAATCTAAGGGCTGTTCAGAGGAATGTCCCGACTAAAAACTAGTATCTAAAGAATGAAGTTCATCAAATATGCCCCTTTTACGTACTGATCCTGGCACTAAACGTTAGATATTGTACTCCAAAACAAAATGTAAGCTACTGATTTTGTATTATTTCGTAAAAAAAAAGAGAAAAAAAAAGCCATCGCCCGCATCAACGTAATTACGAATACAAAGTCCCAAAAAAAAAACCACTGCCCTCTCGCGTCAATTTTTTTTAGTACCACTCCTGAGAACCACTTAATTAATTTTGAGCGGTTTAAAAGTGACTGATAGCAACCCTTATTGCAAATAACATTGGCTTATACTCTGGCTGAAGACAGAATGTTTTCATTACGTGGACATCTAACAGTTCTAATAAAAAATTAATGTGTTGTTGGTTACACACTTCTGTAAAAGTTATTGTTGGTTACAAGTTAAAGGTTCATTTGTAATGAACGATGGATAATAGAGGCGATTAATCCATAAACATATTTTATCTCTATTAGATCAGTGAGATGTCCATATATGGAAAACATACTTGCTTGAATCAGAATGTAGTTATTGTGTACGCGGTTTATCTTGAGCCCTGTAGGTATTTTATGAGCGGGTACATTTTCCTGGAGGGGGCGACAAATTAATCGACGGCCGCCATTGTTTTTGTAACCATCACGGATATCAACAAGGCACTCTGCTATACCACAAACATACAATTGATTATCTGTGTCGTTCTGGGGCGAACTCAAGATAGAAACGAACTATCGTAAACGTAAGACGTTTCCAAACAGCCAACTCCCCCATTTTCCACTGGTCAAAACCCGTCGTTCAGGAAGGAACTGTTGACTTTTCAGAACTCGAGCTCCTTGTGGTGTTTACGAACGATTTGTCGCCCGACGGTGACGTGATTTGTTGCGCCAGGAACTCGTCAACAAGGTCGGTCGGTTTGGACTATCTGCGCACGTGCGCGTCTCCTAGACACGGCCGGCTGCAAGCAGTTGAACGTCGAGTTTTCCCTCAGCCGCAAGCATCATTAATTTCAGCCCTGCCAAAATTTCAACTCGGGCGAGTTAATCATATTGAGGAAATGAGTTTTGGTCAATGGGAATCAAATTAAGAGGCAATTTAATTGCATTGGAAGAGCTATTTTTCATTCAACCACTCTTGTCTGTCTACCTCTAAGTCCTCCGGTGTGACAACGGATAGCAGCGACAAGAATTTGCCATCCCTCCGTCAGCCAATTTAATAGCTATACGCAGAAAAGTTAACTAACTTTAGATTGGTTTTCGATATTGATTTCCGTCGAAGTCGCGGAAACGCTGTAACACATCATTTTTGCTCAAATATTTTCAATATGAGTTTGTTCCGCATTATGTTTGCAGGAAACTGATTGTCTGACGGCACATTTCCTTCTACTGCAAGTGCAAAACACACGTAAATATCCTATACTTTGTTCCACACTATGTTTTCAGAAAAATGACTGTATGACGCCACGTTTTCTTCCACTACGAATGTAAAAAATCCGTAAACATCCCATTCGTAAACTCTAACAGTAACTTTGTTGAGTCTCCAAGTGTGATATCCACATGGTTTTTCACTCTTAGTGCAACGAAACGAGTCGTCACCCAGTCAGTTTTCTGAAAACATAACGTGGAACGAACTATACTCGTAGACCTTAACACTAACTGTGTACAATCTACAAGTGTGCAGGGTGACGTTCTACCGGGAAAACCTGGAAAATCAGGGAAATATCAGGGAATTTCATAAATATATGCTGAAAGCCAGGGAATTTGAACAGTGCACGGGTAGCTGCGAGCACTGGGGCGTCAGATTCGATATGCGTCCTGGTCCCAGAGTACATCTCTGGCTTCGTACGGACCCGGGGTCGATCCTGGTGATGGGAAGTGTATATGTACGGGTTTTTCTCTGGTTGTTTCCCGCCCGTTGCGCGAGGGTTTCCTCCGGGTACCCCGGTTTCCTCCCTCATGCGGCAAAAAACAGCTGTCATAATGGTGGTACTTCTTCCACTTAACATCTGCCACCGGGGAATTTAATTTAGGTGGGTGGATGCCGCGTTCGTCGCGTTCGTCGTCTCTGTATTGTTGTTGTTTCCGGAAAGTCTCATTCACATATGAAGAATAGCTAATTCGGATTTAATTTTTTACTTCTAAAACTTTCACTTTTTTTCATTTCAAACTTCCTGTCCAACTTTCTGTTTCATTTCTCATAAAGTGAAAGCTCCTTATAGTGTCCGTGGCCCATCTTGAGTTCGCCCCAGATTGAACACAAATAATCGATTGTACGTGTTTGGTCGCAGAGTGCCGTGTTGATATCCAAAGTAGTTACAAAATCAATGGCGGCTGGACGGCCCCTCCAGGAAGACGTAGCCGATCACAAAATCAGTGCAGGACTCGAGATACGCCGCGCACACTATAGGCCTAAGTAATATTGGCCTAAGGTGCGTTTCTAGTTTTGTTCAGATCGTGGCCTTTTCCTACTTTTTACCATTTTTTACCATTTTATTTACTTGTTAGGACAATGCAATTTTTGATTTAGCAAAGCAAGGCGATATCGTTATTGCGATTTGAATGAAATGTTAAAAAAACATTTTTTTTTTTAAATTCTGTTCTGCACCTTCCTTCGATCAAAAAAAATCAGGGAAAAGTGTCAGTACTGGTATGGAAAGCCTGGAAAAAATCAGGGAATTTTATCAAGAGCATTTGAACGCCACACTGGTGTGATATCCACATGTTTTTGCACTCGTAGTGCTAGGAAACGTGGCTTCATACAGTCAGTTTTCTGCAAACATAATGTGGAACAGACTATAATAATATCACGATGGCGTAGTTTTTTATCAATTAATGGTCACAAACCAGAGTTGCAATCCGAAGCTGAACAAATATCGAGCGCTTGTGCGAGGTATTTTTATCAGCTAGGGGATGTAACGAGGGGTTAAGTGCAGTATTTTATCGAGACTTAAATTACGCTCGAGTATTTGAAACGAGAATATACCGTCAACTATTGTGTGCGCGGTGCATCTTGAGCCCTGCAAGTATTTTGTGAGTGGCCACGTCTTCCTGGAGGAGGTGGCTTTAATCGATGGCCGCTATTGTTTTTGTAACCACCTTGGATATCAACAAGGCACTCTGCTACTGAAAACGTACAATCGATTATCTGTGTTCGTTCTGCGGAGAACTCAAGATAGGACGCGGACACTATAAGTCGTTTTGTTTCGCCAACGATCCAACTTATGGAAAGCAGCCTAACTCACCCTGAAAGCAATTTGCAACACAAAATTCTTCCAGAAAAAAAGGTAGAGGTGACGATATTAAGACGTGTGACCTTTTGTAAATTCACGGTCCTATGAAAGTTGTGATATATCCTCCGAAAACCAAAACTGGTTATAATAGAAGCCGCAAAGTTTCCCAAAAGGGTCAGCATTTGAAAGTAGTAGATATCATTCAACCGGAGAAAGGGTGCCAAGGTTGGTCCTATTAGCCAAGTTAATCTCACCGAATAATACTTTACACGTTAAATGAAAACTTGATGATTGCTGTCGCAAGTAGCAAAGTTTCATTTAACTTTCGAATTATTAGTCGGTGCGGTTAACTTGGCTAATAGGATTAACCTTGGACGCCTTTCCCTGGTTGAATGATATCACTACTTTTAAAGACCGACCCTTTTTGGAAACTTGGTAGGCTTCTCTTATACCAGTTTTGGTTTTGGGTGGATTCAACTAAATTCGCATGTTGTTGGTGATCAACATGTTACCATCACGGAAGTGTTGTTTTACATAGGATTCTTTGATCTTGAGGCTTGATCTTGTGTATCTTAATCTTGATCGTGCGTATCTTAATCTATTATTTTTTCTTTGTTACAGGTAAGACGAAACGATTTTTAAACTCAGAATTTAGAAAAGTATTGCTGTGCTGTTGGTGAGTGAAATGTTTCATTATTTTTATAGCGCATGATGATTTTTATGTATAGCCTGGTCTTAAGAAACAGTATTAATAATTGAAATCTTGTGAACATTTTGTGTGCAAATAGTTAAATTTATCGTTTGGTTTAAATTATTATTGGTTGAAAAGATATTGACAAAATTCAGCCTTTTTTAAAAAGATATTCCAGCCATGTGGATTTTGAAAAAATCTCTGGAAAACAAACACTTAAATGCGAGTAATTAATAACTTAAATATTGGTCGCTTCTTCCCGTCTTACTAGCACATAAAAGATTAAAACGCTAAAAATGAACCTCGTTTGTTTAGGGTAAGGTTTAACTGATCCGAAGTCAATACAGCAAAGGGGCACAAATAAACTTCCCTGTAAGGTTTCAGATACTGCGGTATTGGTAAACCGTTTAGTTCACCTTAAACCTTCTTGCTGTATTCAAATGTGTTTTACCGTTTGTACTCTTCATCAGTGTTGTAACCGTCAGAGGTGAAAATGACCTTTTTTTTTTGTCCTAACTGCTTTTAAATTTAATTTACCTTAAATGTGCACTTGTTGGAAACTTTTGCGTTTAGAAATAACATATTTGAAGTCATTCCAAGAATCAGTCGATTGGGTTCTTCGTATTGCGAATTTGCAACTCCACAGATAAAATTCTTTCACCGTCGCAAGACGAACTATACTGCGAAAGCATTTGTCAAGAATATTTTCATTAATCAAGAACGAAAGTTAGAGGTTCGAAGGCGATCACATACCGCCTTAGTTCTAACCTTAAATAATCTATCCGCAGTTCGGTCAGTGGCTTAACTAGGGTTTGTACTGAGGGGCAACATTAGTCATTTAGCCATTTAGCCGGCCAAACCAATAACAGCTAGGGGCTCTGGGGGAGGGCTCTGACCTCCCAGCTAGCTCAAGGACAAAGTCCCCGGAAGCTGACGCATTTTTGCTGTTTTCCGGCATTTTCTGGCCTTGTAAAGTGTTGTTGAAACAATTTATAAAATCAGTATATGCATAAAAAAATGTGCAAAGTAAATATTTAAGTTTTTTATACTAGATACTTATCATGATGCTTTGTTAGAAATGTTGGTAATTTTAAGCAAAATGTGGACTGTCTTGGCCAACTTGCCGAATAAGCCTTCAAAATCTTGTAGAGGGGGTGAATCGCCCCTTTGCCCTCCCCCCCCCTCTCCCCCTACTATTTACGCCACTGATTCAGTCATCTGTCCGGCATTGGTGCAAAGTCGCCGATGTCGCGTTAACTCAGTGTCCGGTCGCCAGTTGTCCGGTGTTTGGTGCTTGGAATGTCCGTAGCGGCCGGTTGTGGTTGGGAGGAGATGCGTCAGACAAGCGGTGAATCCGATCCCCCGGATGATAAATGGCTGGCCACCGTCTCTGGCTCGGAACGCCGCCCCAGCTACAAATTGCCGCCATAAATACACGGGGTCCGCTAATGCAACGACACGGGCAGGCAGGCAGACAGGCAACTGTCCCAGGGACGACACACTAATGTGTCATCATTCTTCCGGAGAAGACTCGACGATGGCCTTGCAACTTCGCGGTTGCAGTCGAAACGTCATTTCACCACATGCACTATGTCGAGCTTCAAGCATCCACAAACATCCATTTTGTTGTGGTACCCGTTAGC
This sequence comes from Lithobius niger, assembly GCA_023313725.1. Lineage (NCBI taxonomy): Eukaryota > Metazoa > Arthropoda > Chilopoda > Lithobiomorpha > Lithobiidae > Lithobius > Lithobius niger. Next base: position 16,546 of record JAHWFP010219670.1, read on the forward strand.
TGTTGATGTCGAGAAAACTATCGACTCGGTTTTCGTGTATTCTAAATTAAGGGGGAGTTGATGGAAGAAGCTTTCTCCCTCGCACAAAGCTATTTGCTGGCATATCTGATATATTTTTACAGCGTGTTGCCACTTCTGGAAGGTATGCGGCAATGCATAAACAACTGTATCATAAATAACAAAAGTAAGAAGGTAAAACAGCATGCAATTCCAAACTCTTGATTCAAAGTGTTGTCATCGTCTTTAAAATGGAAATCCAGTAGAGTCAACATAAAATAAACAATTTGCGACGTTTCGAAGCAATCCCCGCTTCGTTATCAAACAATAAAAGAGACGGCCAAGAAACCAAAGTGAAATAAACGCTTTAAAATCCATGAAAACGTAAAAACTCAAAACACAAGAATAAAAATAATAAATAAATGGATGTAAGACAGCTTTTAATCTGCGAGTAAGGAACCTAACCGGTCACCTGCTATAGTTCAGGTGAGAAGTGACAATTGGATTTTTGCTCAGCTAACCAATTTATGTTGGTTTGAGCTGGTGGGAGAAATTGGAAATAACACCTATTTTTGCAAAATAGGGACATATTATCATAATCAAGAATTTATAGGGTTGGGGAGGAGAATTTGTAACTCTAAAAGTCCCTATTAAAACGTCCTAGATCCATTCCAATTAGTTCCATCAGAGTTTTCAGAGGGCGCCACGTGTTCTATCTGATAATTTTTACTCCTTTTTCATCCCAAATCTAAAGTAAACTAAATTACAACTAAGCTAAACTAAAGAATAATTAAATACAAGCAAGTTTCATTTTAATTTTAGGCTGAAAACTGAGTAGAAATTCCCACATAAAACTCGTGGCGCCCTCTATAAACTCAGACGGAACTAATAGGACTGGATCTAGGACGTTTCAGTAGGGGGTCTCAGTCACAAATTCTCCTCCCCAGCCCTATAAATTTTTGTTATAATGCATAGTTGTCTGCCATAATTTGGTTGTGTACTGGAGGATTTGGCTTCTTCGCCATATCTATTTTTGCTTGATAACGAAGTGGGGATTGCTTCCGAATACTTTGCAAAATGAATTATTGACGTAGACTTCTAGGCAAAAGCCTGTTGGTGCGTTCGCGTTCGGGGGGATATGTTAAACGATTGTATGGTGTGCCGTCAAAACGTTGAAAATTGCAAAAGCCGTCGAAAATTACTTTTTTTAAATTGAGTACACACACTTATTTATGATTAAAATGCTACTGAAAATGAAAAATGTTTAAACTGCTACTAAAATGGTACTTTTTCTGCTTATGCCTGGGTAAAATCTTCTACCGTAGGATCGTAAATGCTACATGTGTTCATACTGCTTCTCACACGCTTTCTCCTCACTCTCAATCTCCACCCAAGAAAAAAGTTCATCAAAACTAAAAAAAATAAACCTATAAACTATATACAAAATGAAAGCATGCACTCCAAAACCAGGAATGACACAATAATATACAATGGTGCAAAAACATTGGGCTCAGCCAATGAGCCTACCCAGGAGCTTGCAGCTCTTCCCCAGATCATCCCCTACATAATCAGACGTAAAGTAGAGTTTAGACTTGTTGTAGTTGTGCGCTCAGCCGACCTTGTCATTGTTGAGTCTCTTCTTTGGACTGTGTCTTGTTGTAAGTAGTTATGTCCTTGATGAGCGATTGTGATGTCGACTTTGTCAAGTCGTACTAGCGTGTTTCTTGATATAAAGTTTCTGGTAAAACGCATAACGCTCGTGTCCTTCCCTCAAAATAGCAAAGGATTCCTTTCCTGCCAGTGGACTCTGCTGTTCGGAAGTCTACCAGCGGCTTTTAGTCCACGTCCATCAATGTTCCAGACACCACAATCAGTCCCAACACGAATTACTTTCAAAATGTGGGGTGTCACCGGGATCCTCTGTAACGAAACGTTTAGTAGCGCGCCCCCGTGAGGCACGACACCCACCGTCAGTTTCCCTGACGTCTTTCCCTCCCCTAAAACCATTCCCCCTCTTTCTTCTTCTTCCTAGAATCCCCACCTCGTCACACATGATAGACAATGGAAGCACGGGGATCATGTTTTATGGAGGAAACCCACAGCAGGTGTTACCTCACTCAGATTGGCCATCATATTGGGCGTTTTTTTGCCCGCCTTCAGCCTAAGTGGATCGTAGTTTCGTACGCCCCCCCCCCCCCCCCCACATCAATTCCCTAGTTCTCTACAGGTTGGCTGCCAGATGACGCCTATACTTGCTTGCAGATGCTCTAATGACTTGGTCAAACTGATAAGACCAAGCAATGTCCACTTCCTATCTTAAGGGAGATCCTCGCCCTCTTTTGGTAGCTGTCCGTCTGTCTGCATGCACCATAACTGGCCAATGATGGCGCCCCCCCCCCCCCCAGTCGGTGGGGCCGGGGGGGGCGGCCGCCGCTGCCTCATTGTAGTTACGCCACTGACAACCCCACTCTAAAAGACAGAACAAAAATAGGTTAATAATGAAAAATTGTGGAAACCTTATAACAAGGAAGAAAAAATTATTACATTGCCATTCAGTAACCGAAAACGAGAGCTAAAATTTTAAAAAATATTTGAAAATTTCCCTCAAACGTCGATATAATTTGTTTTACTACGAAGAGAGAAAATTTTACTAGGAATCACTTTGGGACGAGCAGGATCTTGGCTAATGAAGAAAGAGTACTTTTACGTTCCTCAAGACCACTGATTTTAAACTATTAGTCAGTAATTGCTGACCAATAATGTCACTAGGATCTTTGCACTCCACAAAATCAACGTGTTTCTCCGACTTGCAAGTGCCTAATACCATTTCGTCTGAGTGACGTTTTCTGCCGTGTTTTCCCTCTTAATTTATCATTTTCAAGAAATGCTTAACCGTTTTAAGAAAACGTCAACAAACTATCAGAGTCTCGATAATATAGATGGCGTATATCAGTATATCTGACACTTATTATGAAAAAGAATTTTATGTAATGACCACAGTATTTTTTATCCCTGTTATATGTATATCAGCCGTTCAACAGCAAAGGACAATAAGTCAGATTTTTGGGATTTTACTTCCCGTAGAAACTACACGAAGAAAATTGCGTTTAAACATTATAAATTAAACCAAAATTATTGTGTGCGCAGTGTATCTTGAGTCCTGCAAGTATTTTGTGAGCGGCTACGTCTTCCTGGGTGGGGTGGCTTTAATCGATGGCCGCTATTGTTTTTGTAACCTCTTGGATATCAACAAGGCACTCTGCTACTGAAAACGTACAATCGATTATCTGTGTTTGTTCTGCGGAAAACTCAAGATAGGCTGCGGACACTATAACGATGTAGGCAGTAACCTTTAATTTTTTATACAAAAGTGGATACGCTGATAGCACTAGGTGTAGTGTTCTTGGGAAAATCTGGAAACGCCTTCAATAGCAGAAAAAAAATCCCAAAAGGCTGTTTTTCTGAAATTGTTGGCTTCTGGCCTTTTGCCTTTGCCCAGCTGATGCGTATACCATACACGTGTATTTTATTAAGCTCATAAGTAAGACGTTCAATATTTAGCGTAATTGAGAATGGCTACATCTTTTTTTCCCCAGCGATTCGTTTTGCATTTACATGTGAGGCTCACTGACTTTGTAGCCTGGAGCGGGCAATGTGTATGCTAACAACCTGCCCTCAACCACCGATTTAGGGAACATAAACGTCACGCAAGAATGACTTAATTGTGCCTCACTTAATTACGGGTCTTGTTGAACAGCCCAATCAACAGTCGTAATAACACGGCGGGGAATTCACTCCAGCTCTCCTCTCTGTCATCAAGCCAGGCAACATCACATCCAGCAGGCAACAAGCAGCACGACTATGGCCTATCGTTCCACACCTATAGCATTCTGTGCAAAGATATTTCCTCCAACTGCTGATTCATGCTCTTGTATTCTTTTCCATCAGCATAGTTAACGCCAAATTGAAGCTATACCCCAACCCCTGCTGTATCGGCACGTCAGCCATGGCTCTTATCGTGATCAATATACACACCGTCATGGTCCTTTTATGTCCGATGTCACTTGTTCCCTGCTCACAATTGACTGTGACTGATTCAAAACAAAGGCTGTCACTGTTATCGACAGGCTAGATTTGAAAACGTATTAATTTTTTTGTATCTGGATGTCTGTCTGTGTTCGAACAAGTCAATAACTACAGTTCCGCGTTTCCTCCTCCCTCCTCCCCCTTCTTTGTTCCCCTCATTCCGTGGTTTCCAGCAGCGCTATGACGCATGCGTCAATACCATTGACAAACAATAAGTACACCACGAAAAATGGAGGATGCTAGAGCACCATCAAACAAGCTTGCTACCCCAGTTTTCTGATTCATGCATGCTCGTTACAAACGTTGGCTGTCGACCGAGGACCGAGTTATTCAGCGGATATTTGCATAATGAACAAACTTCCGTCAATAATTGTAAATTGCAGTTGTATTCAGTTGGAGTAAAAATTACATTTACAGTTAACGGCAGCAATGATGTGACTTAGGTCTATTCAGTTGTCGGTTAAAGGGCATTTGCTCATAAAATGCGTCATTGCGGATCAGAAAGGTTAAAGGAGGGTTGTAGGGCTAAAATTATGTACGGGTATGTTTCCAGGCGGAGGATTAGGATGAATATTGGCGGCAGGACTCTTACTTAAGTTAATGACGCAGGAATTGGCCCCTATCACTTGATTGTCTAATTTCTTTTAAAAAAAACTCTTCCTTCTTATATTGATAAACCAACAGTCACTGAGACATGATCACATAAAAGTCAGGACTTTCTTAAAGTTGTGTTAAGATAGGTGCATTTACGATGTACAAACATTCACCAAGTTGGGTGCTGTTCCTGTCATAGTGTATAACAGAGCCTCGACACATGCCAATGCTGCTCCTTTATTCTTTCGCATCAACAGATGACTTTCAGGCAGTGCCTCCAAGAAAAAGTTAAGTAACAGGTATCCGTGAGGAATAGGCGGTTAACCGGCAATAATTGCTCGTTTGTGAGAAACGGTAGTTCAATGTCGAGGGGGTGGGGGAAATCTCACGAGCGCGTAGCACTAGCGATTTTTCCCACCCCAAGACATTGGACTGCCCCGTTTCGAGCAAACGAACAATTATTACCGGTTAACCACCTGTTTTAATGGTAAGGTTTGACGTCAAGCTAACTTATCGCCTTATTTGATTTTTAAAAAATTGTTAGTTGTAAATTTTAATTGTGAATTATAATGATTTAATAATTTTTACATACGACTGATGTAAATGCCTGAATGAAAACTTCCGGGTTAGAAACGACTTATCTGGGAAAGTCAGAGCTAAGGGAAAGATGCACTTTTTTTTTTACTGTCCTAATTATGGAAAAATTGGGACAGTAATTTTTGAATGATTACCCTTGCAATCAAATGAATAAACTGGAGGTTTTTTTTTAATTTAAATTTTATTATTTTTATTTATTTATTAGTGAATCCAATTATCCAATAACAAATAAAAAGTTTTATAGCAATTTTACACCCAAATTTATTTTGTTTGTTTAGGGGGCGCATTTTACAAAAAAAAAAAAATGGACGGCATTGAAGCTTACGTTATGTTCAGGTTGACCTAAACTGAATAAAAGTGCCCAATGTGGCCGTCACTTGCTGAACGGCGAATGCCCGTACGTGGGGCAGCACTTCTGTTAGCATGTGATTACGCATTAACTGAACCTAAAAGATATTTTCTGGAGATTTGGGATGGAGAACGAATTAATTTTTGCCAAATGTTGCAAACAGGGGAGGGGCAGTATTTAATTAAATTACCCATCCAAATATAACTACATCTAGCAAAGGGGAGGATGGGAAGGAGAGGAAAGGGAGATGATGGAGTATTACAAAAAGTAAATTAGCCGTCACAGTGAACAGGTAAAATTCCCCTTCAAACCAAACAACGGGTGAACACAGGGAAATAAAACTCTGCGCAAATAAAACCCCGGGAGAAGCCGGGTACGACTGCTAGAACAACATGAACATAAGAAGACACTTAACTGCCACTGTGATGGCTGAGATTTAGTTGATGTTTTAGCAGTCTCATCATTACTAGAGGAAGCCCGTGCTATGCACGGGGCCGGTCATGAATTAAGTTTACGGATACATTTCCCGGGGCATTTTTCCGGCACTCTTCCCGACGACTTGTCAGATTGAACCTTTATTGAGTTGATCGACCACTCATGCCTGCCTCCTGTTTCCATGCAGGTAGAGTGGGAGAGTGCATTTTCAATGCGGGCGCGAGGAGGGTAGAAGTGGTTTTCCTTTTGCCTTCCTTTTAGCCGGCTTCCGAGGTTATTACAAAGATCTTACTTAAAGTGTAAACTGTTTTGGTTTGACTTACAATTACTAACAACTGTAGCATTGGGCAGCAGTTAGCCTTACCGAACCAAAAAATATTGAAAAATAAGCGTAATAAAAAATAAAAGAAAATATTATTCCCACTTAACTGGTATTTATCAAGTTTTACTGGTAATTACAACATAGCGCCCTGTCCAAAACTAGTTTTTCACGGAGATTTACCAACTCGACTGGTTTCACACTCAGTGACGCTTATCTTTTAATCATGTTGTGTAAATTACTTGAGCAACTTGGTTTTGATTTCATTTTCAACCCATGGATTGTATGTGGATTTGAAACAGGACATTACATCGCCAAAACCTACTTACAGTGGCTTGCACGGGGGTGGGGGGCTTTTTGGGGAAAAAAAGCCCTTTTTTTTTACCCGTTTTGAAGAAAAAACATGCCCTATTTCGCAGGTCGCAGCGAGGAGAAAGGG
>JAHWFP010219671.1:4349-16821 GCA_023313725.1 Lithobius niger
TACCATACGCACCGTTACACACCAAATATTAACGGAGGAGATGCGGTCACAAAATTCGCCAAAGTTCGGCGCGGTAGGCCTAAGTTTCTTTAATCGCAGTCTTTAATCGCGCTTACTGGCTAACAAACGCTGATTTTCCTTTGCTTTGCTCACTTAATCAGCGCATCTCCCTTACCACTGTAAACCCTTCTTCCCTCTTGCTATCGTCTCTTCCCCCTCCGGCCCCAACACTCAGGTCACCACCAGAAAATAAAATAATAAAAAAAACTTGGAGGTTAAATTTGGAATCAAATGACTAAACTGAACTTTTATTTTTTATTTTGTTTTATTCGCTGACTTGATGGAAGACCGCAATTTTAAAACGTTTAATAAAATAATTGTAAAACAATTGTGAAACTGGTCATTCGGGGCACCGTAACACCGGAATGGCACAGACCAATCAAACTTCAGCCTAAAAGTGGCACTATCACCGATTGAAAGTAGGCAGAATCAGGCAACATCTGCCCATAGACACCCAAAGCTGTCCATACACACCATCCGCACCATCACGTACCAAATATTAACGGAGAAGATACGATCACAAAAATTACGAAAGTTCGGCGCGGTAGGCTTTTAATATACAGATGCAGAATTCATACGAAATGCATCTCCGTAAGTTCGATGCCCTGTAATTGGAATTGAAAATGGTGCCCAAGAATTCAAATAAGGGGTCTAGGGGAAGGGAGTGATTCAAGTCCCTCGGAGCCCTGTAAATCAACTAATTTTCAGCAATTTTACTGCCTTCAAAACATTTGAAAAGCCAACTTGCACATTTTTTTTTCCATTACAGTAAATACCTTATTGGTATGCTTTACCAAATTTTACTCTAAATTTCGGGTCTTCGGCGGAGAGGGAACCTGGGCGCGACCCCGACTTTCAAGCCCTGCTCGAAGTCGGGACTTGAGACGCGTCTCCGACCCCGTGTTTCAGTGTGAAAAGGGTCGGAACGCGGGCCCGCTCTTTAGGGAAACGTATTAACTCTTGGAGCATTGATAAGCAATAGCGAAATAAAGGAAATCAGGAGGAGGGGACAGGAGAGGGAGGGGAAAAACAAATAACGACAGCGCCGAAAATGTTATAGGAGAGAACGCTTAACTAAAGTTCGTACCTGGCTGCGATGTCGGGGTTCAATGTGGAATGAACGGTGTCGGGTGTCGCCTGTGGGCCCAAGTCGGGGCCCAGACACCAAACGCGGTGTTCGGAGTCCAGCGTGCTTATTTTTCCCTCTGCTTGGCGGCATGTGCCAAAGCTGTTTGATAATGCGAAAAGGGTATTTTTCGCCATGTACGAAATAATTGAGGTGCAATACGAAATATTGAGATACTGTCGTTTAATATTACCAGGCCAGCAATGAAAGCAGATTCTGAATCAAAAAAAAAAAAACGATGGCTAGCATTCTAGTACATGTAGAGGCAGGCCTACGTGCAGATGGTTTGACGAAACGTATCGCGGCAAGAAAAATGATTCCCTTGCACGATATCGATAATTTTGTCTAACCTCGGCGACATGGTTGAATTTTATTCTGTCTTGTTTTTACTTTCAGGCATAAATTACAAAACGTTGAATGGAAATTGTTTCAAATATACCGTTCCATAGTGCATAAGCCTATTCACTAACTGAAGCAAGCAGTCTGCATCAAAGACTGTCCTTGTGAGGTTACACAATTCACAAGTCCGAGAAGAAAGAAAAGACAACTGCCCTAACTGGGACTCGAACTCAGGACATTTCGTTTACTAGCCGGGCGCTCTAACCACTGCGCTACCGGGGCGGGTACTGGCTACAGGCTCCAGCCGAGCTAAGTAGTTGTTCAATCTTTCTCAGTGGTGACCTAAAGATCACAAACATACATACAAGGAAGGAAAGCAACATTGCTTCTTGGCCTCCACACTAGAAAAAATGCAAATGTGTATTGTGTAACCTCACAAGGACAGTCTTTAATGCAGACGGCTTGCTTTATTTACCCTTTACCTTGTGATTTTCTTTCTTTATCTATTCACTAACATTTGTGAACTTTTTTTTTAATTGCCAAAGCGGTATTATTGTATGCCACAGCGGACAAAGGTTTCCGTAAGGATGAAATGGTTGGTCAGATAATTTTTTTCGTCTTAACTTTGACATTCTAAGCCTTGACTTCACACGTGTGGCGATCTTGTCTAGTACGGTTTAGTTAAGTCGACTTGAAGTTAGGATACCACAATTTTTGTAGGGACGTTGGTGCCGTAAACATTAGTTTAAAAGTACCTAAAGATGGAGAAGTGACTAAGTGCCTCCTCATTTAATTTCCTCGATTTTACCCTTTCGAAGTGGTTCTGCGAGTTTCAAAAAACTGTATTATGCTGATTCATAATCCAGATGTGAGATTAAACAAGTCTGCAAATCGGAGAGGTAGCGTAGAAGCACATTTGTTTAAAAAGTACCGGCCACGAATGGATGCTTGATTAGTGAGCTTCAGTAGCGTATGTAAACATTGTATTTATTTGGTGGGGGGGGGGGGGTTGATTTTAAGTCATCCCCTTGCTAAGAGTCGCATATACGATAACTTTATTTTTGTTGTAGCATACGCCGATTTTTCTTGCATTGGTAATATGTGGCTGCATAAAAAAAATTGTTGGAAGAAAATAGCGAATCAATAGATTTTTTCAAGGATTTTCGCCCCTCGTCTCGTTCTTAAGGGCGGGATCGAGAGAGAGGGGGGAGCCGCTTGTGCCGACAGTCCCTTCCGTTACTTGCGCCACTCGCGAGCTCTTCTGATTTATCTCAATCGCCCTTGGCAAAAAATGATTAAAGCACAACTGAGCATTCCTGTCCCTGGTTCTAGTACCGCTAGTGATAGGCTTCGGTTGAGAGGAGGCAAGTCCCGTGGTCTTTGTATGGTGTTGATAAGATTACATGGTGAAATCTCAAGTCTTGACGCAAAAAAATACACTGCACAGCGAAAAATGAATTCTTCAGACGTATTTTTTTTAATATTTAATTTTCCAGAAACAATTAATAATTGTTAAACATGCGTGTATACGTGTAAACATATTTTAGTAGCTTTGCTACTTATACGTACTATTTTTTACAAGTAAGTCAAACGCCTACGTTTTTACCAGTATACCGAGAGTCGAACATTTTATTTGTATCGTTTAGCTTTAGTTAGGTAAAGAAGAAAAAAAAAAACTACCCTCTGCATTCCGCATCGGTTCTTTTTATTTTTTTAAACAACGAAATGGGACTGTTTTTCCTCTTCTTTTTTTTTTCTTTCGAACGCATTTTTCGACGACACAGGCTGGGGAGGAAGAGACATTTTTTCGCCAGTCGAAAAACCCCCCTTTTCTCGAACGAAGAATGTTGAGCGCAGGCGTAAATAACGTACGTCGGGGCCTTCCTACGCCATTACTGGCTTCCATCAGGTCGTCGTTTTATGGAGTGCCCCCGCTAGTCTATTGTCCTTCGTGAAACCTGCCCCTACCTCCTCTCTCTCTCGGCGGTCTTGCTCGGCGTTCGTTCAGACCGCGTCCCAAAAGAGGCCCGATGAACCCGCCTCAATGTTGTTTACTACAATCGTAAAACGCTCCCGTGCTTGGTCTTGGCCATGCCTTGTTTTTATTGGCTATAACTCTTTGGCAAAGGCCGTCCATTGGCCACAACTTTGCTAGACTTTTCTCTGAATGAGTTACGTGTCCAGCTGAGATGAGACAAATTGAAACTTATCCTGCCTTCTTATTTACTTTGTGATGAATTCTCGGATTTTTCTTGGTCGGCCAGCGGCAAATATGGAGGTATTAAGGCCAAACCAGGCTGGCTGCTCGCGGCCGTTACGCGAAGCAGGATGGTGCACCAAATCCGTCAAAATCTATCGATGAACACAACATTAACAATTTGATTAGAACTATTTTGGCCTTGTAGGTGCACAGTAACACGTCGCTTCACATCAAATGTTTTTCTGTCTGGTTAGGACCTAAAGCCTAAAGCCTAAAGCCCTAACCAGACAAGAGACATTTTCGTGCGAAGTGACGCGTTACTGCGTGCCTACAAGGTCAATATTGCAGCACTCAAATAGTTAGTGTGGTGTTTATTGAACGACTTTGACGTCTTTGGTACACTATTCTGCATCACAATGCAGCCGCGAGCAATCAGTTTGGTTAGTACTTTAACGCTAAATCAGACTGGCTGGTCACTGCTGTATAACATGATGCAGGTTGGTGTAAGAAAGACGTCAAAAACCAACACCAACACCAACACTAACCACGTCACTGCAGCAATATACTCACTGGTTTACATCTGGACGGGAACGCTGCCGACGCCGCCGCCACTGCCTAAGTTTTTTGAACGTCGCTGCTGGCCTCCGAATATCGGCGCACTGATTTTAAACCGTCACCGCCGCAAACAAATTTTATCTTGACCACCGAAGAAGGTTTATTGGTGCACACCTCTACTTCTCAGTCTCGATAACACGTGCCCACTTCGGCATGAAGTTAGTTGGAAGCGGTAGGCAGTGCACCTTTCACTTATTTCATTAATGTGGCACTATCACCGATTGAAAAGCGAACGAAAATACCGCGGCGCCATCTAGCAGCAGTGATATTGTTAACCTTTACAGCTTGCTCGGAGGTGCACTAGGACGGACCAAATTTTCATTCAGTAATTTAAGGAGGTCGTAGCTGATTGTTTCGTTAAAAGAAATGGCGTTGATGAAAGCAAGTGCTAGATACTATAGAGAACGTTACAATCATGTTGCCGGATTCCACATACTTTCGATCGGTGATACTGCCACTTTAAAGAGTATAAACAAACACCCGTCAAAGGATAATGTAACCAAAACAACAGACAGCTGCTATGTACTATCCCATTCAGGAGTGGCACTTAAGCTGCCCTGTAAAACGAATAGAGTATTTATTATTCAAGACCCTTCCCTCAAATTACATTAATTCTGTTTCGTGTGTAAGTTAACTCGCATGAGTTTGTAGGCCAAAGCTGATTTAAAATTAGCTCCCCACACTCAGAATTCGCGTCTCTCGTAACCATAATATTTCGATACGCTTGAACCATAGGAATAGAGGGTGATTTGCTTGGGATTTGTAACTAGGCCAATGCGCGAGGCAGTTTCCATCTCCCGTCACTCAGCAAGCCAACCGTGACGTCATTCTCGTGGTCACGTTCAACAGCAACAGTTACAGAAAAGCAGAAATTTACGTAATCAATTTATGATAAATAGCTACATGATTTAGCTGTAAAATATGGACACAATAATTACAGTAGGCACCTTACGCGTGCCGGGGTAATGCATTTTTTCAACCTGGTCGTCGTCTCCATGGCAAAATAAGAAATAATTTCTTCTTCGTATATAACAGCATTTACGACCTGCCTGTTATTCATCGCTCTCAACGATTTGGAAACCGAAAGCCAGGTCAAAAACCCAACTCGTTTCTCAATTTCTAAACTTTTATTAAAGTTTATCAGGATTAAACGCTCATACGGCTTCTTGAAGCAACAACCTACATAACTGCAAACAATAGTTTTTACGTTCCAGAGAGCTCTTCTTCAATAGAAAATAGAAGATATTGTCAGGGGGTACATTCTGAAGACGCTGTGCACGGAGCTCAGCGTTCAAATGAGTGTGGCTGTCAGTAAACAATTTGTGGAATTATATGAATCTAAAAGTACACAAAATATGGACTGCAAACATCCACGTCGTGTGGAGACTGAGCTGGTGAAACAGTGACGTCACTGCTGTCAGTCAACAGTGTACAGAGTTGTGTATTGATTGTCATCTAGGGGCGCAGATGTGGCAAAGTGGTAGCGATTCTCTTACGAATTAAAACAATATTTAATTGCTGAATTGTTTTTTTTCCGTATGACTCCATAGTTACGTTTTGAATTTGATTCTTCTGGAACGATCACATGCAATTACCACATTAGTTGATTAATTGTAACGAACCACGAAAAGTTTCAACTTTAGATTACACGGAAGTATCCAACTTTAAAGATTTCGTCGAACGCAGACTTAATCCACGTATAATTTGAATGGCAGCAGGTGCGCGTTTTCTGCATTTAGTAGCATTTAATGCGCGCGCGGAAGCAACCACTGATCTTTATTGTAAAGCCTCTCTCTCTTTTATTCTCATTTTTGAAAAATGCTTCTTGGACGATTCCCCACAGACTGAAACTACGAATCAACGATGAGAAAACCATTTGGTTTGGAAGATCCACCTGTCGACGTAAACCAGCGGGCATTCCAACTCGTTATGTGTAAATTACACACGTTCCCCAACCATACCTGTCCATTAGACGGTTCAGGAAGTAAAGTGTTCCAACATTTGTTCTGCGAATCTACTCTGTTATTAATGAGCGGGGCTGGAGCGGGGGCGGGGAAGTAGGGGGGAGACCCTATACCGAGCACGTCCGTTAGTTGGACAACAGAGAAGTGTATCTCCCCGATCGATGGATAGTTAAGGCTTCTCTAGTGAATTGCCATTGTTCGTAATGTGGGACCGTCGAACAAAGATCGATACTTTTGCAAGATTAAAGTCGAAACCAAATTGTAATATAGTATAGGCTTAATTTCGTCAAAAGTTATGATTGTAGATGCCTGGTTATCTAGGCAGTATCCATCAGATGCAAACCTACTTCCGTTGCCTTTTGGACTTAATTGTCAGACTGCCTGAACGGGAATTGAACCGTCGACCGTTGAGACCAACGACCGAAGCAGTACCACTAAGCCATAGAACGGCCTGTGTTCTTTCTAGATTTCACGCATTATTTTTATTATTATTATTGTTTTTATTTATTCCCAAGTTGATTTTACAGGCAATTACAACCCAAAATCAAGGCACAGAACAGACAAAAATCAGGGAGAATGGTGAGGGACGAGACAGTTCTGTATAAATCGTTTCCAACTGTAGAAAGTGGTGAACGGACTCAAGTTGTATTCGTTACAAAAGTTGGGAAGTGAATAGTGCCACACACGCTTCCGTTATTCATTTCGTGCAGTAGGCACATCAGAAATAACATTTCTTCTGGCACCGACAGAGGGCACGTGGAGGCATAACCTTTTCAACAGTTCGGAACATTGAATTCTGTTGTTATGAATAAATTTATACATGAAGTTCAAGCCAAGGCATAAACGATATTGTTTTAATGTAGGAATTTGGAATTCCTTACGGAGTTCTTCATACGTAAAGTTATTTCGATAAATAAAACCAATTTAGCCTGCAAGTACGCAGGGATGGAATCGGAAGGGGAGTGAGCCACTAACACCGATCTAGCATGGAGGTTAAAAAGAACGCGAAAATCCGATTGGTCGTTTAATAAAGGATTTTCCTTTGACAGTCTACAACGAAACAAGGCCAAAGAGGGAGCATTGACGGTATCAAAACCCAGGGCATTCCAAATGTGAGCCACCCTCACAGAAAAGAAATTCTTTCTTTACAATCTAGGCGACCGGTGGGAATGGAAAGTTTCCAGTTATATCCCAAAGTACGGGCAATGGTCAGGGCCAGATAGAAAATAGGTAAAATGACGTCAAGTTGCTGGTGGAGTATCTGACAAGTCAAGATAAGGTCGAATCTCGTCCTTCGAAGTTCGAGTAATTCGAGTTCACGAAAGTCGAGACGAACACGATAAGGTTTATCACCGAGACCTGGGAGACTCCTAGTGCTGCGCCTCTGGACGAATGCCGGACAAAACCCCCCTGGACAGAATCCCCCCGGACAAAACGTCGTAGTAAAGGTTATTATATATGTTACCAAAATTTCACGTAATACATACTTACTTTGCAGTAAGACAGCTGGTACTGCTGTTGTCCTTATTGGCGCGTGAATTACGTACAGAAAAGGGGGATTTTGTCCTACAACAAGGGAGGATTTTTTCCGACGGGCAGCAGGATTTTGTCTGGGGGGATTTTGTTCGGAGGGATTCTGTCCAGGGGGATTTTGTCCGAATACCCTCTGGACAGCTTCAATCGAGTAGATGTCACCAAGAAGAAAAGGCGACCAAACAGTATAGTTGCATACTTCTAGGATTGTTCGGACGAAAACTTTAAATGCCCACGCACGTGTCTCATTATTTCCCGATTTGAAGCAGAAGCACCTTTCAACAACAGCAAAGCGACGGAATGCGGATGAAACATCTGAAGGTAATGGGTGGAGAGTTTGAGATTATCAGTAAACGAAACCCTAAGGTCTTTCTCAACATCACAAGAAGGGAGAATTTTATGATCAAGAGCGTATTGGTTCAGTAAGTTTAGATCACCAACGTGAAAAGAGTGGCATTTATTAACAGACAGAGGAAGTTGGCAGCATTATTGTGTATTTCTTTCGGTTCCCTTGGTGCGTGACACGCAATAAGAGTCCCTACAGTGGCAATTAAAAAGTGTTTGCTGCATGTATTTGTGTGCGTTCTAAGTACCGCCTGTGGCCGTTTCCTTTTAAGGCCATGGCAGTATGGCTTAGCGGTAGGTAGAACTTCAGCCTTTTGTCTCAAAGGTTGAGGGTTCAATTCCCGCTCAGGCAGTATGACATTTAAGTCCAAAAGGCAACGGAAGTAGGTTTGAATTTGTATGTATTTACCACTAATAGAACCTATTTGGTTTTCTGCTCTGTTTATTTTTTCAATACTCACCAGGATAGATGGAGACGGTACGTGGATGAACTTTCCATACTTTAATGTTTCGAAGTCTTACTCATTTCGTGGCAGTATGCTGGACATGGACCCCCTCCCCACCCCATTTTGTCACCTGAGCAAACAGCCAGCATTAAAACAGTTATCTTTGAACATGTTCTTGAACCAGAAACCTCAGCAGCCGATTACACCAAAACTGACCGATTCTGCCAGGAAGTGACGTAACGCCTCAATAGCTTAGGAACAGAGTTGGTTGATGCGTCGATGAGAAAAATGGTAGCCAGTGTTAATAAAGAAGTAAAGTGTGTTAATTTATTTTGTAACAGACACCTGCATCCGTGTAGCAAGCAAGAGCCTGACTAACGCTTTTGTTTCCTAATAAATTTTGACGCACAAAATAAATAGGATGTTCTTTTCGTTTGCGAATCCAAATTGGGCCGTTTTCAAACCCCCTTTGGGGTATTATAAAATATACGAACAAATTTGAAGATGCAGGATATAAGCCTAATAGAAAAACGCACTTGTGATGTATCAATTTGTTCAGCATCTTTCCCGTCGTGCACTCGGTATATACTGCTATATCCGGTTTCCTTCACTTCTTTCCGTTTCCGCTTTTCTAGATTTTAACTCTCGCCCCCCCCCCCCCTGCCCTCAACTTCCTTTCCGACGGGGAGACGTCTGTTGAGCCAAGCCTCGCTACCATCCACTAAATTTGATTTTCTGTGAACGCTATTCGTTGCTTGTCGGCTTAGGGTATAGCCTTAATCCGATATTTTATTCGCTTTAATCACACCCAAATCACATTAGACACTGAATCTACGCCTTTCCCTTTCTTGGTCTGTCTCTCTACCTCCGAAATAGAATTTTAGATCAGGTTACATGCTCAAAGAAGTTTAGCTGCGTGCTCAGTTCGTGTAAAAATTCCTGCCAAGTTGGGAATAATAACTCGTTCGACCAATTACAGTCAATTAAATTCCGTTCACTTATTTCGTTCAGACCAAACGACAATCGGCGGGAGGTTAGACGTATGCCATCTCTATTTTTTGTTTCATTGGTGTTTTTAGGGTAATTGGTTGTTTTGAGGCTGCTGAGGTTATCTCGTTAAGGGACGGTACAAGTTTGAATCTTTTGACAAGAATTAAATGATGCAGCGTGCGAAGCATGTTTAAATAGTTGTTTGCAAGAAATTTTCATGACTTTCCTGAATGAAGTAAACATTTTGTATGACAAATTAAAAGAGATTAAATAAGCCTTCCTGATGCAATAAAAAATAACGCAAATTCGTCTAAGCTTTGATTTAATAAACCTTAATATATCACTTCATACTGCCCCAAAAATAATTTCATTTCCAATTCCATAAACTTATCATCCCCAGAAAACAGTGAGAAATCAAAACAAAAACAGGCAGTAGGATCCCAAAGTTGAGAATGGTTCAGTCCCTTTAACCCCCATGTCAGACGGCAAGATTTTTACTCCCGACGCGACTAAAAATCGGGGTAAACTGGCTCATGTGATAGCGACCAGACGACATGAGTTGGGAGTAAATAAAGAGTGGTTCCGACTCGATTGCCACGCCACGCGGTGAGTCCTCGGGGTAGCGACTTTTTCTCACGTGACCAATAGAGACCAACGGTGAACGCATACCAGAAAAAGGGATGAAGCTGGACGTAAACACAGCAAGCCATACGGAGTATTTGTTGACCCTGAGGGAAGTAGGGAGTGCGTGATAACCGACTAAAAACCCCGACAAAATGTAGGGGGAAATCGGTTCTGCCCTAAGGACAGTCGTGTCTGAAAGAAAATAAATCTTGCCGTCTGACACGGGCTTTAACGATCTTCATTTTACGTCTAAGGTATTTAATATTCATTGGTATTACCGTGGGATTATAGTCAGTGGGATTACAATGTATAGGTCATTTCATTGAACATTAAGTTAAGGGCTGAACCATTCTTAACTTAGGCCCGTATTCTGAACGCTGACTAAAACTCGTACTTGACTTGAAATGACGTCACACGTATTTAGTGCCATTCACCACCAGAACCTCTTTTGGATACATTTGGAAGAAATCGGGTGAGGAATGGCACTTAATTGGTGTGACGTCATTTCAACTCAAGTACGAGTTTTAGTCAGCGTTCAGAATACGGGCCTTAGTGACCCTATTACTATTTTTGGGTTTTGATATGACAATTCCATTTTAGATTTTCTTCCCTATTGTGAGAAATTGATTTCTAGGATTTACTTTAAGACTAGGTGGAATAATCATCCAATGTACATTCTCGACCGTGAATTATTTTCTGCAATTACTGTGATATCTTTAATGAATCGGATGTATCCATGTCTTTTTTCGTTTTTTTTGGTTTCGTTTTAAAGATTTGTAAACGTACATTCTGAAAACGATGAAAACGATGACAGTATACATATCACAGTACACCAGCTTAGCCGGCCGCCCCCCCCACACACAAATTCTATGCTGCCAGTACACGAACTGCATCCAACATATGTACTGTCAGTATGACATACTGGTGTCAGTGCTTAACTCCAGATCGTCCACCGTGGTCAAACGTAAACTCGGCAAGTTAATAGCCATTTTGTTCACGTCGAGTTGTCCTTGTGGTCTAACGCGTTGAGCATTTCATGTTGGAGGCTTAATCTAAATCCTAGTTTATTTCCTGGAATCATGATAACACATGAATTTTTCCATCATTATTGATGGTCCCTTGTCTTCCTGACAGTTGACAATGTTGGCTAAAAGTAGTCCAGGTCAAACACAATGCTTTCCTGGTTGCAAAACACTATTTTATCGGGATCTTTAGTTAAAGTTGTTAGGTCTCGATTCTTTAGAGTCAAGACACTTGCAAGATAACCATGTAAGAGGTTGTTTCATGAAATACAATGGGACACTAGGGAGCCAACACTCCGTACCTCCCCTTGCTAAACCTGGCTCACATGCAGCCAATAGCAGCACAGAGCCGGTTGCTAACCGGAAGAAGTCATTAGTTGTTGAGGGCGGTTACAGATGGACCACAAAACGTGACACAATCGCAGACGCATTTTTTGGCGTTTGTGGCATAAAAATCGAAATCAGCGGCAGATCGGATAAAATGTATGGGGTCGAACTGGTGCTTTCACATGCACTAGCTCGTTTCTGTATTTGTCGGTAGGTTTCTCTGAGTCAACTCGCGCTGTGTGAAAGGTGCCGTCGATTCCGACGCGAATAGTGCCGCCACCCGTTTTGTGGTCCGTCTGTAACCGTCCTTAACCACTCGGCCCACTTCTTGCGAGAGCCCGTTACTGGTGCGTAATTCCTGGTCAGGGGGATTAGAATCTTATAAAAACAGCGATTCTGAACTTAGGTCGCCATTTGGTGCTTGAGGTCCATCGTAACAAGTTGGACCTCCGATACTCTTGGTGCTAGCGCAACTAAGGGCGGTTACAGACGGACCACGAAACGCGTGGCAATCGCTGCAAAAACGACGCCACTGTCGCGTCTAAATCGACGGCACCTTTCACACAGCGCGAGTTGGCTCGGAGAAACCTACCGACAAATACAGAAACGTGCCACTGCGTGTGAAAGCACCAGTTAGATCCCGTACATTTTACAAGTTCTACCACTGATTGCGATTTTTACGCCACAAAAGCGCCACAACCGCCAAAAATTGCGTCTGCGATTATGGCGCGTTTGTGGTCCATCTGTAACCATCCTAACACTTGCTGCGGCGCGTAATATGTAATAATCGCTGCTTATAGTCCCTAGCAATAGGGCAGAGACGAATTTAGAATCGAGCCAAAACGGATTTTGTCTGTTTGTTTTGATGGATGCTGCAAACT
>JAHWFP010219672.1:0-34484 GCA_023313725.1 Lithobius niger
ACTACCAGATAGAACTTTGGCATTACCCCGTCTAGCTTCATATTTTGGCAAAGTTCCGACAAAATATGTTTCTTGTTCCGTGGAAAATAACATTGAGATGACAGATAGATGACTTTAATGGAATCTTAAAAATAGTGAACGAAAAGTATAAATTAAACTGTGATTCGGTCATAGTGACATTGTTCGAAGATGGCATTGATTCTACAACATTTCATTCAGAACTAAATAGTGTTGATACCAGTAAACCTGTTATTTTATCAGTTCTAGGCCAAAAGTGTAACGTTCAGTTTCGTCACATCGATGATCCATTTTTAAAAAATAATGTAGAAATGTCATCTGGCTCCTCAATCGGAATTTCTGATAGAACCCAAAAAGAATGGAATTCAGGATTCCCTTATTAGAAGGGAACAATAAACCAACGATTTGCCTTACATTTTGGGATAGTACATGTGACATTACACCAAAGAGTACTCCAAATGTACACAAATCTGTTTTGAGAAACGGGAGACTGCGTGTTAGCATCTCGGCCGAAATGGGCAAGCACTGGTACACCCAACGGCATCTAGCGGCCGAAATTCAAACTAGAAGTGAAAGTGATGTCCTACTGGATTCTAGTCTGGAATCAGCGCCATTGTCAATTGATAAAAATGATGTTTCAGTATACAGTGTTCAAAATGCGGCTTTTTCTCACCCACATTTTGTGTTTGATGTTGGGGTTAAGCCACGTATAGCTTTATTGAACACTGGGTCATCGGTTTCTTTAATCTGCGAGTTAGTAGCGCAGGAATTGCTGTGCGATGACAATATCGTTTGTGAGTTGCATGCTATGGAAACGCCATTAAGTTTGGTTGGAGTAAGTAATAAATAAATAAACAATTTCTTGCAGGAGCAATGGGAAGGCAAGGATTGGTGTGATCCCTAACTGCCAACCCAACTAGAGAAAGTGACGTAAAGATGTGGCTGAATGCGAGACCACTGGGGCCCGTTGTCAATAATTAACTGAGTGTTAAAAATGTCGTAAAAATTTGGTAAAATTTAATTGGGTAAGGTGACGATGAAAGGCAGTCACGCTCTTCGAGGATACAGCTGCTTCGGGGAGCGAATTCCAGGCTTCAATAACTCTCATCGAAAAGAAATGTCGTCGGCACTCCAAATGGAATTTGGGAATATGCAATTTAAAAGAGTGACCTCTAGTTCTTCCCTCTATGTTCAGATCGAAAAAAGGCAAATTGACTCGAACCAATCCACGCAAAATTTTAAAAGCCAAAATTAGATCAGACTTAAGTCGTCGCAATTCAAGTTTCAGCTGTAAAATCCGCTCACTGTAAGTAAGATTGCGCATACCAGGCAATGATTTCGTGAACTTCCGTTGGACTACCTCAATATGCTCAATGTCGCCCAACAGAGCTGGTGACCAAACTTGGCTGGCATACTCTAAGATTGGTCTAACAAAAACCTTGTAGGCCCAAACCTTGACTTCGCGGCTACTGTAAGAAAAGCATCGGTTTACTACAGCTAACCGATTACAGCTGTAATTTTTCTGCAGTGTAGACTGAATTTTAAATCGCTGCTGAACCAAACTCTAAGGTCCCTAACCTCAGTTATAACTGGGAGAGGATGGTTGTTTATGTTGTAGTAGAACAAAAGGAAATAAAATCGGGTAAAAAAATCGTTGTTACGTTATCTAAATGTGAATTTTCAAGACAGCAAGAATTTATACTAGTACCAGATGGTTCTTTTGGGGAAATCCCAGTGTTGCTTGGATTCAATTTCATGTCTAGTAACTTAGATCCAGTATCATTAGACTGTTCACACAATGTTTTGAAAATCGGGATTTTAGAATTTCAATTATCAGCTACACCTGAACTAGCGTGGGCAAATTACATTCTAAACAGGGGAAATAGTAAATAGGGGTATGTGTAAACCTACTGGCGTTTAGGTAGCTACATCTAATATTGCACCGGATGAGAATTCTGGTGATTATCCAAAATCAACGTGGAATTACACACCTAAGCAAGAGTATATAGATGTAGAGGTGACACTTTTACGGGACGAACTAATTCCGACGAATGCAGAGACTCGTGTAATTGCTTTATTAAATGCTCCATTTCCGGTGATACAGAGTGGCATTTTTGTGCCAAATACTACTGAATCTTTAGTAGTCATGGCTCATGGCTTAGTAAATACGTCACCTACCGGTATTCTTCCGGTGATGTGCATTAACATTAGTAGCGTCGATGTTGAGCTGAAAAAGGGCACTGTTTTGGGGCATTACACGACAGCGATCGTGGATTATGAAGGCGAACCTACGGAGGTGGAAACGCACGAGGCAGCGCCAGTTGACACAAGGCCAACTCAGAAGTTGGGTGATCAAGACAAACAGGGAGAAAGCTCAGCGGAGGGTCCTGCTAGGGTACTAGCAGAGCCCCCCGTGCCCAAATCGAAGGAAGAATCGGAGGAAGAGTGGAATATGATTAAACACAAGTTTACTTTTCCAGATTTTGACGAGAATCAAAGGGTGGAATTCCTGGAGATGCTAAAAACGCAGTGAAACTCGTTTTCTAAAAACAAGTTTGATCTGGGGTGTATGATCAGTATGAGGTGCCTATTCGGACTGGCAATGCGTTCCAGGTTATACAGGGTGCCATTTCATCAAAGAGAGCTGCTAGATAGTTATGTGGAAGAGATGGAGAAAGCCGGGATCGTAAAAGAGGGAAAAAGTAGCTGGATATCGCCATGTCTCTTGGTGAGGAGAAGCCTAGCGGCTATAGAGTTGTGGTGGATCTACGCGGGTTGAACTCGGTGGTTGAGAGCATAAGTGTACCAATGCCTACCATGACAGAGAGTATGGCGCATCTCAGTGGGTCTAAATTTTTCAGCAAGCTAGATTTTAAGTTTGGATTTTACCAGCTTAAGCTAGCTGAAACTGATAAGCATAAAGCAAGCTTCAAATCCTCCAGGAAAAGCTGGATCTTCCAGCACTTACTCATGGGATTAAAAACGGCTCCAACACACTTCCCGTTTTGTGCTCAGCAGATTCTCGCTGAGATTTTAGGCGTGTACTGTGCCTGCTATTTAGACGATTATCTCCTTAATTCCCGAGATTTTAGGACTCATGTCAGACACGTAGACAGGGCGCTAGGTCTTGTTGCTAAAAGTGGCATGAAGCTGAGTCTTGAAAAGTGTTTATTTGGCTGCAAATCAGTAAAATTCTTGGGATTCGTGCTGGATGAACATGGAATACATCCAGATAAGGACAAACTTGGGGCTATGGAGCTATACCCAGCGCCTAAAAACCCTAAGCAAGTGCAACAATGGGTCGGACTATACAATTATTACAGGCGTCATGTGGCAGGATTTGCCACCCATGCCTCTGTATTAACAAGGCTGACAAGGAAAAACTGCAAGTTTGTTTGGGGTGAGGCCGAGGAAAAAGCTTTTAGGGAATTAAAGAAAGGGATGGTCAATGCTGCTACGTTAAAACATCCAGACTTCACGCAGCCATTTTATCTCGAAACTGACGCATCGGATTTTGCGGTATCTGGATGGCCCAGATGCACGGAGGCATTAAATATCCCTTGGCCTACACTTCCCTAACACTCACACCTAGCGAGCAAAAGCAGACGACGACTACCAGGGAGATTTTAGCAATTGTGAATGGGATCGAATCTTTTAGGATCTATTTGCTTGGTAAAACTTTTTTTTAACTACGGACCATAGGGCTATAATTTTTTTATACAACTTGTCCTCTTTGTCTCCTAAACTAGAGAGGATTTTGCTACAAATAAGGGAATACGACTTCTGCTTACGTCATAGGCCTGGTAGGCTACTGGCAGTTGCAGATGCACTGTCTAGAGTCGCAATTCCAGTGGCTGTTCTCGGCAGCCAGTACCCAGACTGGACTCGAGCACATCTAGCAGCCAAACAGCGCAAGGATCCTTATTTTGGCGAAATAAAAAACGCCTTAAAGACCAGTCGTCAGAAGAACTCTTGGATACCTCTAACAAACGTAACATCTTTTTCAAGGATTGTGACGAGATTCTGTATAGAATCAGACTTGCTGACCCTGAACAGGGCAGAATCGAAAACATAGCACAGATGTGTATTCCCAAATCTGTAGTGAATTTCTGCATTAGAGATTATCACTCAGCAACGGCGGCCGGGCATCGGGGCCGGAAGAAAACTTTGGATCTAATACAATTTGCATTGTTTCTGGCCTAAAATGGCTGAGAATGTTGCTGACTACGTGAAGTCATGTCAGATCTGCCAAGCATATGCTAGACCGAACAGACCCCATAAGGGAGAACTCAGAGCCTATGCTCCCTTGCAAAGGCCAGGTTTGTCTTGGTCCCTGGATCTCATTGGGCTTTTGCACACCAGTAACCACGGGGCTAACTATATTCTCAGTATGGTGGATGACTTCTCTCGCTACACTATCTCAGTGGGCATTCCCAATAAAAAGCAGAAACTGTAGCTAAGAAAGTGTTTTCGAGGCTAATTGCTAAATTTGGCAGTCCAGTGCAAATCCGATCGGACAATGGCAGCGAGCTAAACAATACAATTATGGCTAAAATGACTAATTTTTTTCCAATTTACACAAATTACCTTCACACCTAACGTTTCATGGGTAGGTGGGTAGGTTGAAAATTGCAACAAACAAATCGAAACCATTTTGCGTAAGATCACTACTCATTGTCCCAACAATTGGTGTCATTATTTAGAAATGGTAACTATTGCTATAAATTGCACTCCTTTGGTGGCTATATTGGTTAGTCCGCATTTTCTACATTTTGGTTGCAAATATAGATTACCAGCATCATTAGCTTTTGAGCCACCTAAAATCTGTTACGACAGTGTTACGACAGTGAATCTCTTTACGTGGTACGTCTAGAGAGTAGACTTCAGGCTGCGTTCGAAGTAGCACGAATGCACAATTGGAAATCCGTTATTAAGTCGCAAAATTTTTATAATAAAACGGCAAGGCCTTATAAATATATTGTGGATGATTACATATTATTATAGATATGGGTTCCTATAAAACAGATTTCTAATAAACTTAATTCTGAATGTCCGTTCAGAATAATGGAGTTCGTTAACGATGTCATCGTAAGAGTAGTTCATTTCTTGGATCCGTTGAAAATGTATCGTGCTCATGTTAACCACTTCAGACCATATTTCATAAAGGGCAAAAACCAACCTATACTTTTTAACGGAGCTTCTGATCTTGGTTTATCATTACAAGTTGACGGAGAATTAACGGATGCTGAAACAAAATTACAAGAATACATTTCAGGATTTCTTTTGGATCCAAATGACCGGAGATCCGGAACATTCTTTTGGAAATGGATGTTCCGGATCTTATATTGGATTTCCCGGATCTCGAAGCATCTGAACCGGATCCCGGTTCGTCAGTGGCCAACGACGCGTTAAATAAAGCAGGCAATGGTAATTCTAGAAAACGTAAATATGTCGATCCACGATCGGCTCGAGCTTTGAAAATTAAACAGACTAAATTGGAACAAGAATTAGACTTACAACGTTTTAGAGGTGCAGCACACTCTTATCAAACTAGAAGCAGCAAATGTACGCCAGAAATAAGGCTTCGTAGGCAACTAGACGACGCAAGAGTCGAAGAAGACGACGCAGGGTAGAGTTCAGTTGGAGCAAAGGAAAAACATGGCTGCCAGCCGTGCGGTTGGACGCGAGAACCTGTAGCGGGTCGTAGGAAAACCTGGCGTTGCATGCAAGCATCGACGAATACGAAATTTAAGTTCAAATGAACAATCTGTAATAAACGCAATATTGCATGCACACTGAATTCTTAAAATAACTAGTGGACATGTGTCAGAATAACGATAAAGTTAATTCAAAGGCTTGTTTTTCAATATTCAAAATTAAAAGACATTTAAAAAAATTTATTTTAAACAATGGACAAGAAATTTTATAGACTTATGCACATCAAGTTGGCATTTAGAAAAAAAATATTGAACATTCAAAAATCGTAAACTTTTTTTTGGACTATGAACTTAGGGATGTAAAGTTTTGGAGGTCACAGAAACAATATTTAAATTAAAGTAGGATAAAAGTTAAAAAATTTTGGATGAAAGGGGACGACGGATTTAAAGCAATCATTTGGAATAAATTATGGTGTTGAACTTAATGGAAGAAGTACGAGGGATAATGGCATTGAAAATTTAAAACTTGAGCAATTGGGTTGCATGTTGTGGAGAATTAGAAGCATGTCTAGGAAGGACTACGGTTGTAGGGATGTTCTTTGCTACTAGATGGTGCTCGTTGTCGGGTCTCCAGCAGTCGCCGACGCTGTAAATTAAACATGTCGGACGAGTGATGGTGACTTACGGTAACGGCTACGGTGAGGAGGTTTTACGGCAACAGCCTAAGAATGGCTGGTTTCGTCTTTTTCTGTAATAAATGGAAACAAAATCATTTCCATTTAGAGTGTCAAGAAATCGTGAATCTAAAAATATGAAAACATAGCATGTGATACGAACATTTTGGAAACAAATTCAAATTTTTATATGGGTTTTTAAACTTTTTTTGAGGGGGGGGGAACATAATTGGGACGATATTTGAAATTCAAAGAAAAACTGGAATTTTTATTTTGAACAAAAGATGGTGTAATGAAAATAAAATTAATGATTGGTTTAAAAATAAAAATATGCATTTTTATTTTTCAAAAGAAAACAGAGGTGGATTTGGACATTATTTTTGGTTGGGGTTTCTTTCCAATCAGCAGTTAAAAGTAGTCAAAATTGCATATGATCATTGATTGAAAATTAAAGTGGATAAATATAGATGAAAATAATGGATGAGAAGATGAATTATTCAAAATTTAAAAATTATATATATATTTTTATTTTTGACAAGACAACGCATTTCGAAAACCATACAATGAAGTTTTATTAAGGAAATAGTTCGGTTATTATCCATGATGTAATTACCATCAGGGTGAGGTGGGAAATAAGCAAAATATTGTGATCCCCTATTCTCTTTTCCCCATCGTTTTCCCAGATAAATGAGAAAAAGATGGTGATCAGGTTAAAGTGGTTCTTAAAGCATTTAAGTAATTGGAAGTGGCAGTTAATGAAGAAATGGTGATTTGGATTTAAAAACATGCATAATGTAAGACCTGTACGGTTGTGAAAAAGGCTAAAATTTATTATATCTTGTTTTGGATGTCAATAATAATGGCTGGGTTAAATAGAAATTAATACAATTTTATATGATTAAAACTTGTTGAGAAATTGTTATATAAACCCCCCGCACCTCCTCTGAAGATCAGGTGGTGTAGGGTCAGTGGGTAAAACTTGATAAGCACATCTGGGAATTGAAAGTGTAGATTGGTATGAATGAAGCAAAAGGAATATAATTGGGGAGGAGTATATTGATTGAAATTTTAACAAGAAATTTTCTTTTGGAAAAAAAAAATTTTTTACGGTCAAATAACACATTCAGGATCCATGATCAGAGTAGGTAATCTGGACCCTGGATCTTGAATGACGAAAAGCATTAATTAAAATTGCGTAGATAATTTTATTTTCCTTCGCTCCCTTTCTTCCCTTTTCTCTCCATTTTAACACCTCCCAAATGAGGTACATGTTAATTGTCAAGAAAATGTACATAGTAATTTTGAATAATTTATGTGTACATAAAAGTTCAGACATTTGATAAATAAGCAAATAGGAAACCCCAATTTTCAGGGAAGTTGCAATCATGTCAGTAATAAACCAACGAAAATTGAATTCTCCTATGAGTAATAAGTAAATTGCTCTATTTTTCATTCTTGATTGAACCAAGAATGGACTTAAGAGGCCAGAATTTTGATACATAGTGGGAAATTTTACTAAGTAATGACAATCAAGAATAACGATTAACATTGCCGGGAAAATAAGTGGTAAATTTAGGCCTATACCAGCTGGTCAAAAAGCAAATTATTCAATCAAGTTGGAAATAATTTAGATTTTTTTTTATTCTTAATTATTACACAAAAATTACACAACCGGTGCCGGTGGTAAAATTCAAGATAGACACAGGTTATATGATTAAGAAAGATTATTGTCAAAATTTTGATTCCTAATGGAAAAGAGCAGTTCAATAGGAATTATTTTTACAAAAAATTTTATAAGCTGCATGTTAATTAACTTACCATAGTGAAGAGCATGGCAGACGAAGCATCCCCGGTAGCAGGGCCGATTGGGCATGGTCAGATCTGGGGGAGAGGGTGTTGCTCCACTAGTGGATGCTCCGTTGTTCACCATTACGGATCCTCCAGATGCCGAGGTGGCTGGGACGTTCGGAATAATATAGATGGGATCCACGTTATTTTCAGCAACGGACGAAGATGGAAGGTAGTTTCGGGCAGCAACAAGGCAAGTTTCGATATTATATTCCTCCATCCTCGTTGTCCGGATCTGGAAGTCTTCGAAGGGCTCTTGGGCTTGGGGGAAGGGCAGGTAATATGCAAGGCACATATGCAGGCAAAACATTCCATTGCCAAAATTACAAAAATAGTAATGATTGGAAAATCGGGTGATCATGGCACGGTTCCTTCGGTTGGAGGGGCTCCTATTATGGGGATACGAACGTGTGGCCTGAGGAGCATCAGAAGTTGAAAGAAGGCCCGTTGAATGTAACTCTGTTGGGGTTCTCCAGGATACAAAACAGGGATAGCCGGGAGCAAGGTACTTTGGTGGGGGACACTGTGGGAGGAGGTTTGAGTGTTCCAGGCACATATAATAGTGCATCACCACTTCACTATAAATGAAGGCATTTGTGGTCAATTTGCTTCAACACTATAAATGAAGGCATTTGTGGTCAATTTGCTTCAAATTGTTGAAGATCCCGACCAAGCCTGGCGTGGCAGTTCCGTTGATCACGAGGTTGATGGCTGTACGGCTTGGGCAGGAATTTGCGGGGTGGCTTTCCAGCTGGCATGGCGGAAGAAAATTTCGGGGGCGAAATGGAGGTGATAAAAATGAGTAACCAACGGGTTGGGGATCTCCAACGGGAAAAATCTCCAAGGCGAAAGGTTGGCCTACTAGGGTATCCAATCAAACTCCAGAGTTGACAGTGACGTCAAGAATATTAGGTGCCATATTGTTTAGTTCCGTTTTCCCATCCCTTACCCATTAGTGACTATTTTGGGGCCTATTGTCCAGTTGACCTAAAAATTTGAGGTCAACATGGACGATGCCGACCTTGAAAACACCTGTTATGGTAACGGCAACCCTTTTAGTTCAGTGATGCGCTAGGGTTGAGCAGCTCCCGTTTTCTGAAAGAATAGGAGAGGGAGGATGCTCAAGGAGGGTGCATCAGGTAAAAAGTAGGTCAGTAAGACATGGTTGACCAGCGTAAAAGATTTCAAAAGTGTGGGAAAATGGTGTTTACCAAAATTAAACGAAATCAAACAAAAACATGTGAAATTGGAAGGGGGGGAGATGAGGCTTAATGGCGCGTCGACAGCTTGGTCATTAGCGCCAACCTCAGTCACAGTGCAGTGGTCCGGGTTGCCACTGCACCACACATTACAGAGATATTATTCAAACCCCTAATATAAATCTTGTCTTGTAATTGGAAGGAAACACATTTTATTTTTTTTATATACAGTAAAGACTATACAATCAATACGAAGATTGTATGGAAACTGGGAAAAGCTGCAATAAAATATCATTTTATTTCCACGGTATAAGAAATGCTGATAATAATGTACAACAGTATTAATGGTTCCTTTTCTTTTCTTTGGATTGAACATGTTGCAGAAAATGTGTAAAAAGGATGGCAGCCAGTCAGAAAGGACAGTGGATGAAAAGGGATGGTTGACACAGAAACAACCTGAGGTGGAGTTCCAAACAAAGGATTAGACATATATACGACGTGGAGATGGAGAAAAGGTAGAAAGAGGGTGACACCCTTAATAAAAAGATGAGTATTATTAGCAAAATTGAGATCATGAAGGAAGAAACTTTCTGGGAACACAAAACAACAGGAACCCCCACACACCCTTCCTCAGAGGATTACATGTTGACTGGTACATACAGGAAGAAGGAGCTTGATGGTAGTTTTGTTGTTTTAAATATAATGTTCCCTTACACATTCAGCTGTCGGAAAAAATGATGGTTGAAACAAGTACAGACAAGAATACTTCAGTTATTTGTGGGCCAGAAGTCAGGCCATATCTGCATTAAAGGCCAAAAAGTTGCCATTACAGGTTGAGAGTAACTGAATATTCTTTCCTGGGATGATAGTCACTTTAAAGGAACGCAATAGACACAAGTTCTTTTCACATGAAGAAAATCACATAAAATTGCTTTTAAAAGTTGCATGTGAAATACACAATCTTTTTCTCTTCTCTCTTACACTGAATTAATATAAAAACATATGTCCTAGAGTAGGAGGGTTGGAAGATTGATAGGTTAGACTTGTTGTTTAATTTCTGAGACGAATTAGAAATTAAACGATCATGTAGTGATCATGCAAGAAATAGTAACCGCCCTTTTTAATGCCATACAATATTGGTTATTAGGAAGGTTCGCACGAGGTTTGCGGTGGTCTACGTAGGTTGTCATTCCGGGTCCATATATGGGTGCACATGGAACTAATCGTTGACGATTGAGGTACCGATAGAGTCCTGGGGTTGAAATACTGTATTTTCTTTTATCTTAGTAACTAACACATTGAAAATGTTATTTATGAAATGTTTCATCCTGAATTTTTCGTAATGTGCCTGAAACAACAGGGAAGCTATGTGACGAATAAAAGACCATAGCGAGCTCTGAAAATAACAAAACATGCTAAGAAAGAAGTAATTCGAAAAAATTAAAATCGACTTGTTCAAGAGATCTGACTAAGGACGGAAAAGGAGAGATTTGTAAATGTTTTCAGAAAAATTGAAAACGGAAAAGCGTAAGAAATTGGTTGAATGTATTCAGAAAAATTGGAAGCGGAAAAGAGTAAGAAGTTGGTTAAATGTTTTCAGAAAAATTGAAAATGGGAAAGAGTGAGATGTTGGTTAAATGTTTTCAGAAAAATTGAAAACGGAAAAGAGTGAGAAGTTGGTTAAAATGTTTAGAAAAATTAAACATGGAAGTTATTTAAAAATCGTTGAAAAAATGCAAGAAAAACCTGGCACAAAACGAAAACCTCAAGGTGAATCAAATTTGATTGATGTAAATTCCATTGTTGTATTCCTCTTGTATTCCTTGCATGACAGGATAAAAACACACATGCGAATCACGAAAGTACTCCAGAATTTGGTCAGGAAGGCCAAATTTTCACGTCAAATGAACAAACGCAGCACGCTTATACTTGAATACAAGAGAAGAAAACAAATTACGACAAAATGGCTGTAAAATTGCTGTTATTACTGTGTTTTGGTAAAGGTTTTCTCCAGGGAACAACTGGATGAATATATATATTGGTGCATGATATTTGAAAACAGAGTATCAATAAATTGAGAAGGGGATAAATAAAGATGTGTGGTTCGAAATGAAATAAAAATGGTTACGAGTTGTAAACATTAACCAAGTTGTATAAAAATGTAAGTGTAAGTTGAATCACATAAAAGTGTTTATATGACATGGAAAAATAAAGGATGTTACGAATCTGTGACGGATATGAGGAAGTAATGTTGGAAATTGTTAAGAAAAATGTTATTGATTTTAATGATTATAAGGGAAATTGTTGAATTTTTTTCAAAATGTTACTGCATGAAAACCAATAAGAATGAAAAATGTAAAATTAAAACTGATGAATGATTATTGATATGAAAATTGTCTGAATGTTGTGGAATAAAAATAATGGAAAAACTATTTGGAAGTGATTGGTGACACTCTCTGAGGAAATTAGTCTTTGGGCTTTCAGGAAAAAGTAAAACTTAACTTTTGACATTAAAATTACATCACATAAGAATGAGTTCGAATCATGTGTAGACAGTGTTACCCCAGTTTCTTATTAGGGGACGTTTCTGACGCCAGCTTTTTAGGCTAAATTAATCAAAAGCTGTGGTGGTTGGAACAAGTATTATGTGAGGGGTTTGATCGAATAAATTAAAATGAGGGAAGCAAGGAATTCCTAAAAGAAATTCTTAGCTTCTGAATAGAAGGGGATATTGTAATGGTAATATATTTGCATAAATTAATATTCATATAAAATATTACATAAAAGATAACAGGCCGTATTTGGTATGCAAGGCATTTGTAATTGTTGTTATAAATCAAATCAGTGCATAAAATGGCACAATATTTATTAAAAGTATTAACAGGAAACTGAACAACGAAAATAAATATAGGAAGCCAGTTCAGACAGAGCATTACCAACACAAGGTTAAGCAATTAGGATTTGAGGTCAACACGAAAATAGAGAAATGAGTTTTGTACCATTTTGTCAACAGACCACTTTAGATAATTACAGGATTAGTAAAGTGAGTGACATATCTTGAGCTAGCAATCTTGAAAGTAGAGCAGAGTCTGACAGGGGACCAAATTGTTGTAATTATTATAAGTAGAGGGGTAATTACTGGCGGTAGACAAAATAGAAAAGGGAAAGTAAAGAATGAGTCTATTAACCTATGGAATGTAAACAGAGGTTATAAAAGATGAAGGGGACTTAAGAGAAAGTGTTGTTAGCAGGTTAGAGGATCATCAGTTTGTGTGTTATGTTTTGCTCCACCTGTTCTTGGCACATGGAAGTAAGTTAAGGAGGTAACTCCTTAAGTTAACTCAGTTAAGTTGACTGTATTATTTTGTATTGTATTTTGGTATTAGCATTGTTAGTATTTAACGGGAATTATAATCAAGGATAGTATTGTTGAAAGAGTATATTTAATTAATAACAATTATTACTGAGTAATAATTGAGGATTAATAATTTAGGTTATGTGTTGACTTCATCTTCTAACATATTAAGTGCATAAGCAATCTTGGTAAAAGTGTCTATCCAAATTAAAGTAAATGACCAGTTCAGAGTAAGATTGCTGAATATTCCTAGCTGAAATAAACGGTTATTTAATCAATTGGTGTCTTTGGTCTCTTGGTTTAATAGTGTTTATTATCACAAGTGTATTACATCCATCTTGACAACTTTTGTGGTTTTAGCGATAAATAAAACCATAACACTGAGACTTATTATACATAAATCGCAGGCTAGGGGGTTCTTTGCCTATCGTATCATTTCTACGTGGAATGAACTTCCGACACTTGTGGTGGAGGCCTCAACAGTCAACATGTTTAAAAACCGTCTTGACACATATGTTTCACAATGTACCGACTGGCCTTTCTGCCACTGGTGAATTGGGAATGTTATTTATAACTTTGATATATAAGTGTTATTTTTGGATTAATTACTTTGACATTATAAGTGTTATTTTTGGATTAATTATTTTGACATAAAAGTTTTATTTTTGGATTAATATACGTAATTCTATTTCGAAATGTTTCGCATTAAAATTACTGGTTTTGCTTTGTCAAATTTCCAGGGGCCGTGAAGCCACGCTAGTCAATTGAATGAAATTTTGATAATTTGTTCAATTTACGACCAACTAAATGTTTTAACATTTCATTCCACGTTTTGTGGGTATTTACATGAATGTCTGTCTCGCTCAAAAGCAATCGTACTTTTATATTAAGTATTATGATCATATTCTATTATTGAACGTCGAGTTTGAAGCCAAATTTTTGCCTTGACGGTAATTCATACCCTAACTATTGCAAATGGCCTAAATTGTTGCCTACCTATTTACTACAAATGTTACTAAATAATAAATTGCAAATATATAGGTAAATCTTATTTATTTATTTATATGGAACTTTGTCTTTGTTATGAATGAAATATTTTCTTGATTCTTGTTACACATTCTGAAGTAAAGTAAAGAAAGTAAAGAAAGAAAGTAAAGTAAAGTAAAGTAAACAATCTTTTTCGTATCTTTGTGTAATTTAATTTAACTTCTAAACGGGTATTCTGTGGTATTGGATACAGCCTCCCCACCTGTGAACTGCACTTGCTTCATACTTTATGTGGGCTATTCACTCAGATACTGCTACTCACAACCACAGTTGCCCTCAACACATTGTTGCCCCACGTTCCTGAAATGTTCGAAGCGAAAAAAAAAATCTGTCAACAATGAATGACATCACGTATTGTTTCGGTATTTTTGCCGATTGTTGCGGAAGCTAGATTTTCGTTAATTTGGGATATTTAGGACCCTCCACATTTCTTTAAAATACACCTAAACTACGAACGGATTAATTTCCTGTCTTTCGACACCCTTCTCAAATTTTTAGCCTCCTACTTCCAGAGGAGAAGAGGTACACACCTATATATACATATATCTACATATACAGGGTGTTTGGAAATTTGTTTCAAAAATATTCAGGGTGTAATTCTACCATGAAAACAAGTAAAAATTCCTAATAAACATGGGTCCAATTCTGCTTCATTTTGGAATTAGACCTTGCCGAAGGTAACAAACTTTTGAAATTATTACAGTCGTGGTAGACAGAACCACGAATTCCAAACATAATGACCACCGATTTATTAAATAAACAGTAATGATAATAAAAACTCACTGGAAAGACCTCCCTTCCAGAATCCGCCGTTTAATTATTGTTTTAATTATTGTTATTTAATTATTGTTTTTAAATGTTTTGAATCTCCCCCAAACAAATTTATCAAAAAAATTGTTTTTCATTACTAAATGTTCTGTCTACAGATAGATCTTCATTATTATTATTATTGTTTTTATTCAAATAAATTAATCGTAATTTTATTTGCATTTCGTGATTCCGTTCACTATAATTGCAATAAACCTCAAAAGTTGGTTACCTTAGGCAGGGTGTAATTCCAACACGAAGCAAATTGTGCCCATGCTTATGAAAAATTTTGTACTTGTTTTCATGGGAGAAAGCAGCACAGAAAAAAAAACTATTTGACACTGATTTCTGACGAAAACAAGGAAAAAATACTGAAAGTTGAAAGTTGATGCTGAGAATAGTAATGTTGAATATCCGTCCGAACACAAATGACATCACGCCGGGGGGACCTCACAGGGTTTGCCAGTGTGAAAACGCGGGGGGGGGGCAAGTCCCTAATTTTATGATGTCACAGATAATCAGACTACCAACTGAGGTGAAAGGGGGGTTAGCAGTTGTCTTCTGCTTCATCGGAAACAAGGGAGGGAAGGTGGGGAGGCAGGCGGTGTTTTTATGACTTCATTTTCTGTGAGGTTGCAATTTTCTAGGGATCTGTGACATGGGGATGGATGGCAGTAAAGAAGGGCAAATTTAGGGTGATGTCATTTGTGTAGTCTCTTAAATGTTTATTTGTCGATTGTTTTCAAATGAAAAGAAGTGTGTTTTTTTCCCCTTTACTAAACGTTGTAACATTCTGGAAGGGAGGTCTTTCCAGAGAGTTTTTATTATCATTACTGTTTATTTAATAAATCAGTGGTCATTATGTTTGGAATTTGTGATTACGTCTACCACGACTGTAATAATTTCAAAAATTCGTTACCTTCGGCAAGATCTAATTCCAAAACGAAGCAGAATTGGACCCATGTTTATTAGGAATTTTTTACTTGTTTTCATGGGAGCATTAAGCCCAGAAAATTGTTAACACCAATTTCCAAACACCCTGTACAATACGGAGCAGGCGGCCAAGTTACCGGCCACGCCATTCCGTCGTACAATCAAGTACCCCACCATGTAGTGCCATCTGTTGACGGGATTCGCCCTCAAATACGGGTTGGGACACTTTTCCAACGTCTTCGAACAGATGGCGCCACTTACCAAACCTGCCAAGCCGCCGTCTATTGATGGCCTTGGACTACAAGTTCGGGTTATAACACTTTCTCCAAAGTCTTCGAAGAGATGGCGCCACTTACCAGACCTGCCGTATCGTTTTTGGGTTCGTTTTTTGGTACTGTTGTGGTACCAAAGCGGCCAACAAAGTTTTAGTCGCGTGGACTGTGCTATTGTCGGCGTTTGAGGTAATAACCCGTGTCTACTAATCCAAACAACTTTAAACCAAACAACGATTGGTTCTTAATTTCGAGGCCCATGGCAGCCTGATACGATGGAACGGCATATTTATTTCCTAAATGTTCACTTCTAGAAAGGAGTTGAATTGTTTTTAAATGGGCGGCAACAATCGTTGCTTGCAACAATGTTGCCATGCACGGTACCGAGGTGAATTGTTTCAAAGGATTAACTTAAACATATGGTTACTAAATGCTAGATTTCTCGGGGCTTTTTTTAGCCTTCAGTCAAACATACGCATGCGACTTTTCCGGGCCGCACAAAAGGGGAAATGTCACGGGGCGGCGTTTTTAGGGGGTGCGGGAGAGGGTGCCAGGGCAAAGTGTGTGTGCCGGGCAATACGCGCTACCAAAGTGAATTGTTTCAAAGGATAAACTTAAACATGGGATTACTTCCTTACTGAATGCTGGATTTCTCAGTGATACGGTTTTTTTTAGCCTTCAGTCAAACACACGCCACCGACTTTTCCGTGGCTGCACCAAAGGGAGAATGTCACGAGGCGACGTTTTCGGGGAAGGGGAGGCCGGCAAGCGTGTATGGGGGAGGGGACAGGAGTGTGGGGATTGGGGGTTAAAGTAATTGTGGAGGAGAGGGCATATGTGGGAGCCATTCACATGTTCGGTTTGATAAATTTACCTGGAGGGAGGCGGGGGGGGGGGGGGGGCAGCACGCGCACGGGCACAACTAGTATAAATATATAAGCCGACCGCAAGTTTTTAACGGTTTAGACTAGCCAAGTCGCTCGCTAACGCTCGCTCATTCACCACGCGTCTCGTCTCGCTCGAGGAGCTTGCTTGTTGCAACTCGTATGACGCTGACAGACACTCCCAGCATAAACTCAAGCAAATCTTTACATGGACGTGACCCGAATAAAGTGTGTTTTTCTTAGTGCATCAGTTCATAATCCAAATGATAAACAAAACTAAAAATGGTCAAATAATGTCATTCCAGAGTTGTAATGTTAGCATTCTGTATCTATACCTGTTAAACTTTTGTGCTGGGGCCAATGGCCTTTTATCCAACTTAGAAAGTCGGCCATTTTCACTATGAATAAATATTTAGCTTATATTACTTACTAAATGCATTTAGGAAAAAGTGCCGTTTCTGATGACTAACGCTGATTTCGTTCGTTTCGCTGACTCAAATCAGCGCAAATATATCCTAAACTCGTGACTGGAATCAATGTAACCACTAAAAACCACTCATCACTTGAAATTTTTGGTAGCACTACACTTTAAATGGGTTTTCTTGTTTCATTTATTTTAAGAATTTTTTCTTTACGTCTTGCTCAGCACAGATTTTTCCATCGGCATCTTATCACTTCTCTTTCTGATGACTGACCCCTCACTTGGCGAAATAGCTGCAGATTGTCAAGCGACAATGCCACGGTTTGACTGTAAGTTATAGTCTGTTCCACATTATGTTTGTACGAAACCGACTGTATGACGCCGTGTTTCTTTCCACTACGAATGCAAAATCACGTAAATATCCCCTCGTACACTCTACTGTACACGCTTAAAAACCAGTAACTGTGTCGAGTCTACAAGTGTAATACAGCTACAGCTTAGTTTAGCGATATGTTTTTTTGAACTGATAGTGCAAGGAATCATGGCTCCATACAGTGAGTTTCCTGCAAACATAATGTGGAACAGAGTATAGGCCTATACAAGACACTAAATCGTACACAAAGCTGCTCATGTTTTAGCACAAATAAGGAGGGAACCGGACGATGTAAACACTAATGCTCGAACAATGCTGCTTGAAAGGATACAGACGCAGACGTAAAAAAGATTCTAGGCACCCTTTTCTCGTGTCAATATATTTACTACACGTAATTTAATATGTAGCATTTAATCTTTTTCCGTGTTTTTGTTACTGCAAAACGATTATTCTCTTGTCCTGGATTTGTCAGTATATAGACTCTCGACGAGTAAACGAGTAATAAAATAATACTACGCAAACCTGCGCGTGTTTACTGATTGTTACTAAGAACAACAAGTTATTGACTCGCTCCTCGTTGGTCCGTTGCCGCCAAACCATTGTTGATGGACGTTCCAGGTAATATCGAAAAAAAAATGGGTAACAATCATGACGTCATGTATTGTTGAAGCATTGCTGCAAATGGTTAATTTTCGTTAATTTCGGTCATTTAGGACCCAGATCGGACTTTAAAAACACGTCTACACAACGAACGGTTTAATTTTCTTTCTTTTGACAAACTTCTCATATTTGTAGCCTTCTACTTTCAGAGGAGAAGATGATCATCCCCTACCAAGCACCCAACCAACCAAGCATAAACTGTACCTTTTTAACAAAGACTCGCTGCACTCGAGGAGAATTCTTGTTGCAACTCATATGGTGCCGACAGACATTGCCAGCAAAAATTATCAAACAAATGTTCAAGGAAGTGATCCGAATAATGTGCGCGTTTTTCTAAGTGCATCAGTTCATAATACAAGTGATAAACAGAACTAAAAATGCTCAATTAAGTTCAATGTAGCAGTAGTGTTTCACGTATTTTCTTTTATCCAACGTAAAAAGTCGATCATTTCCACTACTGAATAAATATTTATCCTACAACTTACTAAGAGTGTTTAAGAAAAAGTGATGTTTCTGAAGACAAATGCTGATTTTCGTTCGCTTCACTTAATCAATCAGTGCAACCTCGAAAACGTGACCACCACTACAGTCGACCTCCGTGAACCATACTTCAACAGAAATCGCCAAGGTTTGAACATAAGTTAGGTCTACACAGGACACTAACTCGTTCCCAAAGGCTGCTCATGTTTTACCTCAAATAAGGAGGGAACCGGCTAATGCTAATACGGTTGATGATCAGTGCAGTACGTGTTTTTTGTAAGGTTTCAGTTCGTAAACAAACAGTTACTGCACCTACTCTTTCTTTTTTCTTTGTTTATACTCATTTGCCACATTTAATACGACTCACCAGATTAATTTTCATTACTGAATAAATATTTAGCCTACTACTTACTGACTGGATTTAGGAAAAAGTGTACTGATACACATTCAGCATGAGCGCCCAGCATTGCATTCGAGCGACAGCCATTTGTGGGATACCACATTTCTCACCAAAAATCCATAGCAGAGGTTTTTGGTTCGACTGGAGGATAAAATGTTGTGCTAGAGATAGTTATAGAATCTCTTGACTCCCCAGTAGATGCTCAATGCTTCCTTATCAAAATGGTAGTTGTCCTGTTCTGCTGGTGTTAGCTTCTTAGAAGCAAAACCTATGGGGCGATCACTTCCATTTGGCATCACATGCATAAGATAACAGTCTACACCGTAGAGGCTCATGTCAGGCACTAGTTTGAGCTTACACTTTGGGTTATAGTGTACCAGAACCTTTGATTGCAAAAACAGATTTTTTTACAGTTTCGACAGATATTGAACAATCATCCCCCCATACCCATTTAACTTTGGGGCTTAACAGCCTTGTAATAGGGGCCAAAACTTGTGCTAGGTTAGGTAAATACTTATAATATTGGTTAATAAAATCCCAAAAATCTTTGTAGCTCTATTATATTTGTAGCGTGTGGTGCTTTTACTTTAACTTCTATGACCTCTGGCAACGTATGCATACCATCTTTATCGATGGTATGGCTGGTCTGTGACAGTTTGCTTTTATGGATCCCAAGCCTCAATCTTGAGTTTTGTAAAGCTGTAAGTAGCTAGTGCAAAGATTCATCATATTCGTGCTAAAATGTTGTCATAAAAAGGTTGGCAGCTTGGAATTTTGGCCGATAAGCCAGTCATTAGGCGCTGGTAAATTCCGGAGCTGCTGTTCAAACTTAGGGGGACCCTTAACCACTTGAACAAGCCAAGCAGCGTGTTTACAGTTAACGGATGTTGTGAATCTTTATCTAATTCAATTTGTAAAAAGGCATCCTTGAGATCGATTAAGCAGAAAGTATCACAGACAGCAAAATCACTAAATAACTCCGCGGCAGTTGGCACAGGGTAATGATCCACTTTAAGCTGCTGATTTACAGTAGTGCTATAATCACCTACGACCAAGCTCGGACTGGCCTGGGTGGCCGGGTGGCGATCGCCACCCAGGCCCCAGACCATCCGGGCCCTTCTTCCGTGCCTAATTTTTTTTTCAGTTCAGGTTGTCACTAGGCCATTAACGTACACTTTCTCTGTGTTTCCTGGAATAGAGGAAGAGAAAGAAAAGAGAAACGTGCTTATTTTCCCCATCTCTCCCAGTTGCCCTGCGTACTTCTGGCTCTCTTACCATACGGCTTATTATTGCTTTGAATGTGGATGAAATTATACGCTGCTAATCAGATCAAGCAGGTGACACACAGAAGGAGATGCTTCCTATTTGTTGTAACTTAAGTCAGACATGTTGACAGGGCCCGTTGACAAGGGGTACATTTTGTTCCGGGCCCTGGCACTTTTGCCCAAAAGTGGGGGGTCTGTCCCATCCCCGGTCCGAGAAAGTGAAAGAAAAAGAGGTTAGCGGAGGGCCCCTAGCCGAGAATTTTCTCCCTGGCCCCACCAT
The DNA here is from genome assembly GCA_023313725.1 of Lithobius niger. Classification (NCBI taxonomy): domain Eukaryota; kingdom Metazoa; phylum Arthropoda; class Chilopoda; order Lithobiomorpha; family Lithobiidae; genus Lithobius; species Lithobius niger. The sequence continues at coordinate 20,574 of JAHWFP010219672.1, forward strand.
TTCTCTCTACAGTCCTGCCTTGAGCTTGAGAATCTATCCCTGTATACCCATTAGTTGTGTGGTAGGCATCGTGAATATCCTGCTAAATACATGCCTAAACCTGGATGGAACAGCACTCAGAAAATATGAAAAAAAGTTTTGTTAAGCGCTAGTGCTGGCAAAAAAGCTACAAAAGTTTAATATATTAAGCTATGTAAACTGTACAATCAAAATAAATCACGGTAGTTGGCCTACAGAAATTGAAATTCCTTGTCGGCACTTTTACAAAATGAAACCACACGTGATGGGCCAATTGATGGGTAAGGCTGACAAAACAACTCTTACATAATTATAGTGTACTAAAGGGGCGGATTCGACCCATGAAATTCCCAATCATGGTACGTACAAAATAGTCCAGAATATCTCACAATTGCTGAATATCCTGGTAATTGCTTACTCCTAATATGCCTAGGAGACGGACACAATTTTCAGTTGTCGATCAGACCAGCTACTTCTGGCAGCTAAGCCAAACGCTACCACCGCTATGCCACAATGACCACAAAATGCAATGCACTTGAGCCTTACGTATTGTGTTTTTTTTTCAATAACTAGAATTCATAATAACATAAATTCTTGATAATAATCGGTCGATTCGTGACTTAGCAGAATTTAGCTAGGCTAATTGCAAAGAACATTTACTTTTTGAAATAATTTCTTTTCAGAAAACTAATGAAATTTTGCGGAAATCTCATTTTTCTTTATTTAACTGATACCTAATTCAAAAACTTAAGTTTCAATGCTGCCACTGTCAATACTAAAATAAATTAATTATGTAAAAGGCGAGGTAGTGTTATGTTAAAAAGCAATTCAAGCAGTTAACTGAACGATTTAATGAAGGTGCTGGGCAACTTATTTTTTACCAGCAGCCATAATTAGGAAACAAACATATAATGTTAAAGAGGCCAAATCTTTAGACGGGTATTTTGCAATATATCTATATGTACATTTTTATTAACAACTATAACATAATTAAGACAATTTTTGTGAAGCATAATTTACATCTTTCATGAATCCAATTTATTAGTGACAAGGATGCTTTTTAGTCCAGTTGTCAAATGCTGATTTTTGGCCTAACCTAAAAAAACTGCCTTCACAAAAAGTTTTTGCGCACAGATGTTGTTCTACAATATGTCCCTACTCCAAAACATAACGATGCCATCATGGCATCCTTAGGGAATTCAAGATGGCATCCAAAACAGCGACAATAAAAAGGTTATTTGCTTCTACCGTCTAAACCGTTCATCCGATTGAAAATTAACTAGTTACCAATTATGTTTAGTACAAAATTTCCTTCAAAAAAGGATCTATTCATATTTTTGGTAAAATAATCCTTCTTACAGAAATTCGTTATTTAAGTTATTTTAGACCGTTAACGCATGTTACATATACAGCTGTAGTATCAGTTCTAATTCGGATAAATGGACGTGATTAATCTTAGAAGAAAGATGAAGATGTATATTTTCCAACAAGGGTAATTAAAGCGATTTATATTAATTAGGACGTAAGCTACGGCAGTTTACATACGTTAACAGAACTGTGCTTTTCGCTCTACTTTACCAAATGTTCCATTTTTAAACTGCTGCCACACCATTCTAATTCGGATAAATGGACGTGATTAGGCTTAGACGAATTCCAACAAGGGTAATTAAAATCATTTATATCAATTAGGAGCTAAGCTACGTTAGTTTTTCTACAGTGTAACGCAGTGCATTTTGCGCTATTTTACCAGAAGTTCCATCTATAAACGTCCGTAGCTTAGCATCTAATTAATATAAATTGTTTTAATTGCCCTTGTTAGAAAATATACATCTTCATCTTTCGTTTAAGCCTAACCAAGTCCATTTATCCGAAGTAGAACGGGTAGTGTACCAGTTTAAAAATGGAACTTGTGGTAAATTAGAGTGAAAAGCACAGAGCTACAACGTAGGTAAACTGCCGTAGCTTAGCTCCTAATTAATATAAATCGTTTTAATTACCCTTGTTGGAAAATATATATCTCCATCTTTTATATAAGCCTAATCACATCCTTTTAGCAGAATTAGAACGGATGGTGCAGCAGTTTAAAGATGGAACGTGTGGTAAAATAGTGAAAACCAGTGCTACAACCTATGTAAACTGCCATAGCTTAGCTCTTAATTAATATAAATTACTTTAATTACACTTGTTGGAAATATGCATCTTCATCTTTCATAAGCTTATCACTCGATTTATCCGAATTAGAACGGGTACTGCAGCTGTTTAAAGTCAGAAATTGTATATGTAATGTGCGTAACAGCCTAAGATAACTTAAATAACGAATTTCGGCAAGGAGGATTAATTTTATCAAAAAAAATGAATAGAACCTTTTTTGACGGAAATTTTAACCTGAATATAATTGGTAACATGTTAATTTTCAATCGATTGAACGGTTTAGACGCTAGAAGCAATTAACCGTTTTTCGTCGCCATTTTTGGATGCTATCTTGAATTCCCCTAGGGTGCCATCATTATGTGTTGAACTACGGACATATTGTAGAACATCTCGGCGCAAAAATTTTTTGTGCAGACTATTCTTTTAGGTTTTTCTGCCGGCTGCCGAACTATTTCTTCTGTGTTTAATAAAGGTGTAGTGTACATCGTTTGGTTAAAAAAAAACGATCAGATGAAAACAACCCAAAATTAGTAAAAAAAAAATTTTTTCAGTTAGATTTGTAATTTCTGTTTCTGGAAAAATGGTACCCTGGAGTGTTGACGTCTCATTACCACTATTTGTGTGTGTGTGAGAGTGTGAGTGTGGGGGGGGGGGGGGATTAGTTGGGAAATGGGGAGGGAAGTCTTGTCATTGAATCTGTCCACCCGAAAAATAAGCTGCAAATCCAAGTAATATCGGTAAACATCAACAAATCGAGAATTAAACATTCGGCAAAAAGGTTTCATCTACTGACCAGATATGGCAATGATATCTGTTGAAAAGCATCAGCTTCCGGGGCTCTGCACAGGACCCCACTGGGGAGCTTACAGCGCTCCCCCAGACCCCCTGGCTGAATATACGGGGCCCCAACCCACTGCTAGCCACCAAGGCTGCTAAGTCCGACCCTGAGGCGTCTTCAAGTTTGATAGCAGCTCCAACTTTAGTTACATGCTTGCTTTGCATGTTGTAGTTGTTTTCGGGGGTTAAAAACGTATCCTAGTCCTGGCTGTCCTCTCGGGCCGACTCCCATCACTTCACCTCCTTCCCCCTCGTCCTTTTCAATGCTTGTCCAAACTTATTGACTGAAAACCTTTTTTTAAATACGAGAATTTTTTCAAAATGTACCAATGAGTCTTATTTTTAAAATTTGTCGTATATAATAAAAGGAAAAACCTCAAAATAAATAATTAACCACAAAATGGCTCAACCATCCTGGCAAACGAATCTTTCCAATCTCTTGCATAAAAACTTGCTGAAAGTTAAGAAAGATAATGGTACAAAGATCAGCAATGGTGTAAAGTTTTCCTTGTCTCCTTCCATTCAGTTTCAACATTTAAAGGGTTCGGGGACTCCCGTTTCAGACGAAAAATCTAAATATAAAGGTTGGATTTCGCCCATCGACCCGGGAACTCAAAAACTGTTAAAAAATCTTAAACGGTACATCGGTAAAAAACTACAGATGGAGTATGATGAGCAAAAACCCGTGTCTTTGACTACGTTATCACAATTCTATGCACGTGGCTTACCCCTGTTACCCTTCTTGCGAAAAAGTAAACGAAGGTAACGGAGACAAACCTCTCGGTCTTAGAACTTGGGTGTATGAGAACATTCACAAGACTAAAGGGAAACTTAACAAAAATGTTAGCGACAAACCCTGGTTCAACCTGCCATCTTACAATGCCTTAAACTTGACAGAAGTTACCGGGAAAATTACAGCAGTGTTTGTCACCGATGATTCTCCCAACAACGTGAAATTATGGTGCAACATAGACTATGGAGTAGCTCATTCGGATGTTTTCAATGATAAATTTTCCGACGAACACTTCATGGGTTTGGTAACTGTGTAAACTTAAAAAAATTGTGTAAATAATAGAAAAAAGTTATGGAAATTAAAAAACGACTTTTTCGTGCCTAAGAAAGAACCTAAAAATCATCCACTTCTACCCTCGAATATCAGATATTTAATTATAGGGCCCGCAAGTTGCGGAAAAACTAACTTATTGTTTAAATTTCATCTGTATCGAAAGATGGCTCGACTGCGACTGGTTATTTAGTTACAGTAAAACTTTATGTCAATCAAAGTACAAAGCTTTGCAGTCGATATTTGGTGAAGTTGAGGAAAACATTGGACGCAATGTCGCCTTTTTTCACGATTCTCAAATAGATTTAATTCCTCCCCAAGAACTGTACCCAAACTTTTGAAACATGATTGTTTTTGACGATTGCCTTTTAGACAAACAAAAAAACATCGAATGTTCCATTGCTCAAGGACGTCATTCGAACGCTGATGTATTTTATTGCAGTCAGTCCTACACGGGAATTCCAAAACAAGAAGTCAGAGACAACGCAAATTTATTAGTCCTTTTCCCCATGGATTAGTTAAATTTAAAACACGTTTACAAAAACCACGTTGGCTCCGATGTGGAATTTTCGGACTTTAAAACGTTGTGTCAAAACTGTTAGAAAAAGCCATATGGGTTTTTATCGATTAACAAAACGTTAAAAGAGGGGAGAAATAAACGTTCGTTTTTGCATATTAAACCAAAAAATGGAGACAAAACGAGTAATCGCAAGACTCAAAAGACGTTTAACTAAAAAAATTTTAAATCGAGATTTGGGCGAGAGAGAGCAAGAAGAATCGCTACAAGAATTGTTGAAACCGGTAGTAAGCACCGTGAAACCGAGACCGGTCCTCGGTGCAGCTACGCAAACTATGTCGATTAAAAACACTCTAGCCACGCAAACTATCCCAATTAAAAGCACTCTAGCCACGCAAACTATGCCGATAAAGCTTTCAAAGAGGAAGAAAGTGACGAGGATGACTACGAAGCACTGGGCTTATCACCGTCCCCTTCCCAAGCCATTATTAGTGAGAAGACATTGTCAACCCATCTTGATTTCAGTCGAGCCAAATATTCAACTCCAGCTGCTCAAGTTCCTATAATGCTAGTTCTCCCTGAGACCAAAACAGAATACGCAACTATGAGCAATGGTCCTAAACTCACCCCTACATATTCCACGACACAAGCAAGACGCATTTCTACCCCGCCGGAACTCCCTAACATGGGCACTCTAAGGTCTAAGTGAAAAGCACAGCGCTACAACGTAGGTAAACTGCCGTAGCTTAGCTCCTAATTAATATAAATCGTTTTAATTACCCTTGTTGGAAAATATATATCTCCATCTTTCATACAAGCCTAATCACATCCTTTTATCAGAATTAGAACGGGTGGTGCAGCAGTTTAAAGATGGAACGTGTGGTAGAGTGGAAACCACAGTGCTACAACCTACGTAAACTGCCATAGCTTAGCTCTTAAAGGCACATAAATCCCTCCGTTCTGGCCGCTTTACTCTGCGTCACCTACGCTAAAATATAGTTCAAACGACCGCAGCGCGCATTCCTCTACGACACTAGTTAAACTCATTTCGGGGCCGCGGCAACGTGACACATCGTACGACCAAGTCGCAAACATGAGCGAAGGATTAATTATCCTTCCTCCAGGGCCGCGGCTTGCCAGCGATGTGGCGGGAGTTGTATACCGCTCGGACCGAGCCGTTTAAAACAAGCCTAATAACATTCACGCGCCACTACTGACATCTGCATCGTACCCTTAGACCAGTAAATGAAAGGTAAATCAGTTTATATAAAACTATTTCCGGTAATGTATCGAGTGAAACTGTTAAAATATACCAGAGGGAGTAATGTGCCTTTAATTATAATAAATTACTTTAATTACACTTGTTGGAAAATATGCATCTTCATCTGTCATAAGCCTAATAACTCCATTTATCCGAATTAGAACGGGTACTGCAGCTGTTTAAAGTCACAAATTGTATATGTAATGTGCGTTAACGGCCTACGATAACTTAAATAACGAATTTCGGCAAGGAGGATTAATTTTATCAAAAATATGAATAGAACCTTTTTTACGGAAATTTTATCCTAAATATAATTGGTAACATGTTAATTTTCAATCGATTGAATGGTTTAGACGCTAGAAGCAATTAACCGTTTTTTCGTCGCCGTTTTTGGATGCTATCTTGAATTCCCCTAGGGTGCCATCATTATGTATTGAACTACGGACATATTGTAGAACAGTTCGGTGCAAACATTTTTTGTGCAGACTATTCTTTTAGGTTTTTCTGCCGGCTGCCGAACTATTTCCTCTGTGTTTAATAAAGGTGTAGTTTACATCGTTTGGTTAAAAAAAAACCGACCAGATGAAAAGAACCCAAAATTAGTCAAAAAACTTTTTTTCAGTTAGATTTGTAATTTCTGTTTCTGGAAAAATGGTACCCTGGAGTGTTGACGTCTCGTTACCACTATTTGTGTGTGTGTGAGAATGTGTGTGTTGGGGGGGAGAGGGGGTTAGTTGGGAAATGGGGAGGGAAGTTTTGTCATCGAATCTGTCCACCCGAAAAATAAGCTGCAAATCCAAGGAATATCGGTAAACATCAACAAATCGAGAATTAAACATCCGGCAAAAAGGTTTCATCTACTGACCAGATATGGCAATGATATCTGTTGAAAAGCATCAGCTTCTGGGGCTCTGCACAGGATCCCACTGGGGAGCTTACAGCAGTAGTATGATTTCAGAACTACGACGGACTGGCCACGAAAACCATTGTATTCTATTGTTATCGAAGCCACGGCTCCAAAAACAGACCTACTACAATACTGGGTCTGCCTTCATCGAAGTCAGGGTTCCACAAACAGACCTACTACAATACTGGGTCTGCCTTCAACGAGACCTACGAAAACCTTTCCGAAAAGTAAATAGTAGACGATACCTGCATAGGGGGTGTGTTAATCGTGAATGAAATTTTTTTTTATTGGTCGTTGTACTGCCGCGCAGAGGCAGTGTGAAGTGTTTATTCTGCTTTGATTCTCCCTTTACTAGATTTATTTTTCCTTTAAAAAATTTTCATTAATGCTCAAAAAGGAGTGAAACTGCTATAAAACAGGTAATGTACATTTCGTCGGCTATTAAAATAAAATTTTGAAAATTAAAAAAAAAAACGAAGGCAACTAAACGCTCAGATCATGAAACGATACACAGACGACTGAAGGATGCTCTTTATACGAATATCTTGCTAGTAAATGAAATAACGACAAACTGTTCACAATGAAATTTTTGACTCGAGTCAATTGGAGCGTGACATCAAAGCCGTTATTGCATGCGAGACAATGAGGAAACGCATTTATGGTGCAAAAGTTAAATGAAGCGTGGAATAAATTGCTAACAGGCCAAGTTGCATTTTTCCTAGCATTGTCATGTGTCCTGCGTGGAATGTTGCATTGACGTCAAAGGATGTGCAGTTTCTCTGGTATCGACATCAACTTGTAGTACATTGATCCATTTTTACGCTGACTCTCTAATCGGTAAGTACTGGTGAGTAAATACTCTTTGAGCTATGATGCAATTAACATTATCGAGAGCTCGCAAACCATTTAATGCTGCTCGTTCTCATTGACTCGACTAGACCACGTTATACAAAATCGCCGTCGTCTATACAGTAAAATGTACTCCATTACCAAGTTTGTCTGCGATTATTGATTCATCTGCGATTATTTATTCGTCTGCGATTATTCATTTATCTACGATTATTCATTTATCTGCGATTATTGATTTATCTGCGATTATTTATTTGTCTGCGATTATTGATTTATCTGCGATTATTGGTTCATTGCCCTTACTATTCTGCTAGCTTCGTGATGACAACCTGTCGGCCGAAATTTAGAATTGACGAGCAAATCGCATTCATACTCACTCTCGAGTCACTTTACTCCCTGGTTACTACGAAGCTTACCGGTTACTTCAACAGCTTTCTTTTTGTCCCTCTCCCATTACCACTGACTAATTTTGCAGAACGAAACGCAATAAAAGCGATGTTTCCTACTACCCTAGACAAATATCGCTCTTATTGCCTTCTCTGAATGCATAGTTAGTCAGAATCCCTCGTTGGCCGTTCGTGTATCTACTTATAATGAAATTAGTGGCTAGACTGTTTTGTTATAACGAAATACACGGATTGCTTACGTGGTATTTGTTTCATGTGAGTTTTGTCTATCGTTTTGTTTCTGTGGCAAGGAAAGGATTTAGCACTTCGGCGTTAATGCTAATTTTTGCTGGGGCCCGGGTGAGCTAATTTCCTAGTACTCATACAGCACAGAATTGTTTCGGTTTTGTGTTTAAAACTTTAAAAAACCACGCAATTCAATCCATTCTCAAATTTAGTCTTCGATTTGAGAATTGGCGTGCGTGGTTTCCACTTTCCAACGATTCGCCGGCCAGAGACAGAAAGACAGTTTTCCCCCAAAAAAATTCCAAATGTCTCTGGTCGACGTGAAGTGGTTTTTGTCGAAATGACCTTGAAAATATGAACGCACCATTAATGGGCACTTGTAAAAATTTTGTAAGTACAGTATACAAATACTAATTTGTAAGTATGAAATATGCAATAGCTTATCTACAAATTTAGTAAGTTTATAAACACAAAAATACTTTGTTTATTTTTCCCCCACTAATAAAGTTTTTTTTTTGGAATCATTTGGGTAAAAATTAATCCACGAAGATTAATTTCTCATATGCTTCGAACCCTGTCAAAAACAACACATTACTACGCCAAAGCAATATATTTTAGTGAAACCAGCATGACACATTTTTAGGCCTAAACCTATGAGGGGGGGGGGGAGGAGAGCAGTGGTCAATAACTTCTGAACCGCACGAGATACAGCTGTGCTGTTTGTGGCGATTTAAATGGCTTTGCAAAGGTACTTTTCGTTCAACGGAACTCCAAACTTAAATTTTCTGTTGAATGAAAAGTGCCTTTGCAAAGCCATTTAAAACGCCACAAACAGCACATCTGTATCTGGTGCGGTTCCTCCAGCCCAGCAACACAACTTTTGCCAGTGGCATCAAAAGTAGCCAGAACTCTACTAATTTAAACTAGTAAAATCAAATCAAACAACTGTCAGCAACAATTTCTATCACTGAACATAGAGTGCCATCTATTGGTCACAAATGAAATTAAACGAAAAATTAATAAAACAAAAGGCTGAATCACAAGTCTTTACTTGTTTATAATTTTCTCGCCAGTCAATGTTCCCCCATACTGCAGCCAAAATAAAAAGAAAGAAGACATTAATTTTCTGCAGCCAAAATAAAAAGAAAGAAAACATTAATTTTAGCCAAGTTTCTTATTTTCTCCTAGATATCAGCGGCCATTTTGAATTTTTCAAAATATGGTCAGAATTCCACCAAAATCAATATTCTTCGGAATTTTGACCTCCCCTATCGATCTGCCGTGTCAAAAATTAAAATTTCCCAATTTTTTTTCCGATTTGGGTACAGGTGTAAAGTGTTAAGCAATGAACAAAAATAAAATTTGGTTTTATTAATCTGCTAACTGCAGCAAAGCACCACAGCCTTACTATTGTTGAATTTCGTCCAAGGGATTCTTAAGAATTTCAATGATTTCCGGGATGTTTTGGAGGAACGAGTTCCATTCCGCAAAATTCATTTCGCATTGTGTTATTGGAATCATGTTCCAATCGAAAGTGTAGAACACGAGTCGAGTAGCGTCGCCGTTAAATTTTATCCTCAGCCTTTTATTTTCTCCAAGACGCACTGCATGAAACATAGAATCGAGAGCATTGACTAACAACGAATTAAACTGATTTAACAAGACAGCTTTCGTTGATGGACTTAGGAACAACTGAATCACATTCTGAATCTGTTCAATAGCACCCAAGGCCGCATTTTATCGTGGCCGCCAAAATGACCTATGTTGGCCCTACGTTTCAAAATTTATTGATTTAAATCGCTGTGATGGTTTTAACAAGACTTCCCACTCGTGAGCTTTCAAATCAATTTGGGACTGGCCCGACGTGAAGTTGACGACAGTATTTTCTCCGAAGGAAGTGACTTGAACGGTGGCGTGAGGGCCTAGGGTGAAAACATTATCGTTACTCATATTGGTTACTTGCGGTCTTTAATAAATAAGAGGTATTAATTTTATTTTTGGTTTTTTTATGCTCTTATCCTTCAAATTCGCAATGTACCTCTAACAAATGGTGTCCAGTCGGAATGACTCCTGAATTGGAAACCAAAATCGTGTTCCCAATTTGCAGTTCTATTGGCGTCCTGTCGAAGCTGACCACGGTGGCTGCCTCATCAGCAATTTTTTGAATGGTCTTAACCGAATTAGCTCCGACCTGCAAACTCACTTGGAATTGAATATTGATTCGTGAGGCAAGGGCTATTACTTTAGTTATCCGACCGAGTTCGGAAACCGTGATGTACTGTTGGCCCTTTTCTGACAACCATTTAAAATTATCTCTCGTTTCTAAATTCTAACGAAAACAGTAGACGCGCCTGAGAACTCGTAATTCCCTCCTAATCCGATTTACTTGTCTGTCTATGTATTTCTTGGTCGCTGCATCGCCGTCACTGGATGGCTGACCCAAATTAACTAATTTCTTGTCAGCCAAACTTAAATTTCCATCGAAATCTTTACTCAAACCTATTTCAGATTTCAAGTAGCCTAGAGTGACTGCTTCGTTTTGACTGGTGGGAGCCCCCAAATCAACTATTCTGTTTCCAGCTAAACTCAAATTGCCTTCTACAGTTTTGGAGAAACCAAGAGCGTTTTTAACGAATGTGATGGTAGCAGCGTCTGAGTCAGAAATAGGAGGGGCTAGGTTGGTAATTCTCTTCTGCCTGGCATTGAAATCAGTGTCTGGTCCGCTCAAGAACTCTCCATTATGCGATGCCGTTTTCATCCGTTTTGCAGAGCTACCAAATTTATCGACGAAGCTCATATTTTTTCCTTCAAGTTATGGATAATTTGAAAAAAGTTTTCACCCTGGAACAAACGTTGAATTACGTACAAGCAATACTGGCCACACAGTACCTCTCTAGAATCTTGGATATGTCGGTGGTTGGATAGGAAGTTACCACCGAGATATCTTTTGATCTCTAGAGGAGCTTTTAAACCAAAAGAATCGAAATAAAAACAGCAGCTGGGCCCTCAACTGAAATAACACACCCAGTGGCTTCCTGGAGCTGAGGAGTCTTGTAAATTGACTATGCCACTCTCTCCATTCCGCCGCAGACGTTGAGGAAGGAGGTCTTTGCTGAACGTCCCTCTGTAATAGGTAACGCCTAATTTTTCGGCATTTGTGTTTAAATCTACGTTAGTCAGAGCCCTGTTTAATGGGACACGTGCTTCAGATAAAAACCTCGTTTAGGGTTTTTGGTAGTTTTTCTTTTTTGTGACGTCTTTTTTTAAAGTTTTTTAAGTCCGGCTCCCTTCTTTCTATATATGGCGAGCGCCTCCATGGCGGCGTTATGCCGTTTCAATTCTTGCAGCTGCCTGGCGTTATTCCTGGCCGAGTTGAAGGCTCTGGAGATTCCAGATGCTGCTCCAGCTAAACCACCGATGGCGCTCAACCCCGCCAGGGCGGGTAGGAGAGGAATTATGCCGCCAGTTTGATTACGAGAAAGTTTCAAGCTCAGTCCTCGACCTGCCTTGCGAGCCTTCAATACTTTACCGTGTTGCGTTTTAATGAGTGGAAGCGTCACGTTCCCTCTCTTTAGCTGAGAATTGGAAAGGTGGAAAGAAGGAACTTTGCCAGCTTTGATATGTTTTAACATTTTTTGCTTTTGATGGGGAGTCAAAGAGACTGCTACGTTTTTGTACATGATTTTTCCTCTTTATGAAAAATAAAATAAAATAAAATATACCAAAACCTCGACTTTACTCCTGTCCAATTTCAAATACATTATTCTGTCACTAATGACCAATGCTAAAGCTTTCGTATTTTGTGGGACGGCAGCCCCGAAGCGCATTTTTACTTGCAGATCTATAACTGACGAGGACAATCTCTCTGACTGTTTTGAGACGTCGAGGGCAACCAAAGGATAATTCTTCGAGAACGTATTGACTTCATAAGCTGGTCCGGACGATCCTGACCCCAACCCGTAGTACTGCTTCCTAAACTCTATGATCATTTGATACAAGTTAGAAATGTTACCTTGCGGAAAATTTAAATTTAAATCGAGAAAAGGGTAACGTTTGGAATTGAGCGTTATGTGGACGTCTGTAAAGTTACAGTGATCGAAGACTGCCGGATTTTTTTTCGCGTCGTTGTCTCTAGCAGTTTGAAAACCTATTACTATCCACCTCGGGCGTTGAACAGTACTGGTGGTGATCAATCTCCAAACGCAGCTTGTTAAGGTGGGAAGGTCTAACTGGTCAGCGTACCAGTGTCTGAATGCGAGGGGGGCGCTGATGCCAGAATCCACCATGGCGTACAGTTTGTTTTTTTGACCGTCGGAGGGAATCACGTGCGGGAGGAACCAAGTTATTTGTTCTAATACTATCTTGCCGGCATCAACCCCCGACGCTCTGAATATAGCATTATCGTCCGATGATCGAATAAGCACCAGCGTTTGTTGACAAGCATATAACATTTTCGTATAGTCGTCGCAAAAGCCCAGTAAGTGGGACAATGGCACGGCGAAGAAAAAACTGCCTTTCGGGTTGCGGACAAAGAGTACGTCTCTTTTGTGTTTCAGAATCAAATTCGTAGTATCGTCTGTTGAAGATGCATTATGGGAGTCCAAAATCCATCCTCTATTGGTCAATTCTGCCTGCTGCTCCGGAGAGTAACTTACTAAGCCTTTAATGGTGCTTGCAAAACCGGGCATATTTAATTGGTCGACTGTCTTGTCACCTATTTCATATTGTATCATGCTAAATAAATATGCGGCGGCGTTATTCACCAAAGCAGTTTTATCTGCCACGGCGTATGCCGAACTGACGGAACTCTTGACAAGAACACCTTTCACGTGAATGTAGCTTTTGTGCGGGTGGGTGAATAAATCTTGGTTCTGAACCGTAATTCTGATTTCGCTGTTGGGAGTTTTCACGTTCGTACCCACTATTGGCCCGTACTCGTGATAATTGTAACTGACGACTGATTCGTCCAGTATGAATGGTTCTGTAAGGTTCAGATATTCCTCATTGCTCTCCATCTTTAGGCACTGATGAGACTGTCTATGAATTTGACGTTTTCAGGACTCAGAAATTGTCGCCTTCTAGCTCTGAAAGTCTCGTTGTTCCCCCCTTTCGCTCGTGGCAATGTTTCTCTCTTATAAGAGCCTCCCAATTGGTTGTGGACGATTGGTTCTTTAGCTAAAGGTAGACTGGGAACAGTAGGTTTAATAATATTCTTATTAAATTTCAACATTTTAGGTTTTTTATTTTTTTCGTAAGTGTAGTCTCATCGTTAATGTCTCACCTCTCAAATTAACAGGCTTGTTGGCCTGGTCGGTCAACCAAATTCTAATAGAGTAAACCACGTTTTTAGTAACGGGCAGATATATCAGATTGTGAGGCGAAGAAACCACTTTATATCCCGGGAAGACGTTGGGGAAAAACGAGTATAGAGTCGGTTGCGATGATCCGTTCACGTGAGAACCCGAAACCAAGTCGCAATGTACCAGTATGCTATTTACATTTATTATGTTGACAGTGTTTGGGCCGATGTATTCCCCAAATTCGTAAGTCTTAGCTTCGAAACCAAAAATCTTTCCTATACTGGACGGTTCAGAAAAATCAACCTTATATCTCCTGTCAGTAATAGAGTGTTTAGAGTGTTTACGTTGCCATTTAATAGAACGTAGGAAACGTTAT
>JAHWFP010219674.1:6084-19026 GCA_023313725.1 Lithobius niger
TTGTTGACAATGCACGGTTGCCTGATTCTCGTGCGCCGAAATTGTTGCTCTGCGAAACTGATTGTGATTATTTTTATTACCCTACGGATGAAAGTGGATTAAGGATCTTATTGATGTGATATGTCATTAGTTTTGAAGATGACAATTACTCGGCAGAGCCAGAGATAATATAACACATTTAGTTTTTATTATTTCCCTTTACAGGGCAATTTTTGAATATGAAGCAAGCAGTCGCTGCAAGAAATCCACCTTACTAACAATAATCCTGCAAGCCCATACCAGCAAATAATATTGTAATTTTGCCCTTTATTATAAAAGAAGCAACTGCGTTGTTACAAAATTTGACAAATTGGCAGTAATAGTGGTTGTTTTTTTTTCCCATTTGTAAGAATTATTTTCTGCATTCTACACGCTAAAAGAACTTTCCCCATGATGTATTGTAGCAAATTACTTTGTATTGTTCATGTAGTGCTCGGGGCCACTAGTCATATAGATCGGGCTTCCTGCACTGCTGGTACTAAATATCGGCGAAACATCGGGCTATTTTCTATGAAAATGTTGATGGAGGACTAGGAATCTTCGAACTTGTTCATTTCATCGTAGAGTTGTATACTAGCACACTATTTGATTTCATTCACCAAAACTCACTCATCATGAAATTTCAACTAAATCAGAACTAAACTGCAATCGTTACAGCGTCTCAAACAGTCAAACACACAGACAAACTCACAGACAAACACACAAACTGAAAAACAACGTACAAATTCAGTCGAGTGTTTTTCAGTCGATTCCTTAGATCGGCTAGTAATTTGAGTAATATTGGCCTGTTCAAAAAAAAAAAAAAACCTGTTCGTTGAATAGTGTAAACTTCAGGTATTTTTTTCGCCTCATCAGACGACTTTTGGATGATTTTTTGGTCGGTTGTTGGATTAGATTCCTTGGCCATTTGGTTTGGAGCCAACCACTCAGCCCACTGAGCTGTGCTTCTTCGCATTGCTTGGGGTTCCTCGAACTCAAAAAGCTTGAGATGCGCACCAGAACTTATTTTTCCTTTCGCTTGGTATGTGGGTTGTTATTTATATTACCTACAACGATATGAAAGAAATAGGAGGTTACTAATAGGATACAAACGGGACAGAAAGCCAATTGGGCTCGATAAGTGTTGAATAAATACGGATGCAAACCTATTTACGTTGCCTTTTGGACTTAAATGTCAGACTGCCTGAACGGGGAATCGAACCCACGATCTTTGAAATCAACGGCCGGAGTCCTAACCGCTCAGCCATACTGACATGGTCACTTGGTGTGTGATGCGCAGAAAAACATCCCACCAGTGCAGAATGGAAAAGTGTATGATTATTTGTTTATGTATGCGTGTTAACTGCTTCCTATGGACGTTACCTTTTAGGCCATGTCAGTATGGCTGAGCGGTTAGGACTCTGGCCGATGATTTCAAAGGTCGTGGGTTCGATTCCCCGCTCAGGCAGTCTGACATTTAAGTCCAAAAGGCAACGTAAATAGGTTTGCATCCGTATTTATTTGTTAATAGGAGCGCCAGTCAGAAGCAGCCCTTAGATTAACTCTCAACTCTCCTTGCCCCCCCCCCCCCCCAAAAAAAAAAATATTATATTTTCTGTTTGAGAACCGAAAGAGTTCACTATAGTGCAAGAGTAGCGAGAAGTAGCAATCACGGCCTATACTCTTACACTGAATACTGCTCGCGACAGCTATATATACAGGGTGGTCCATAAGGTAGCCTACTGGAATAATATAGGCCTAAAATAGGCCTATAGTTGGCCTTCACAGCTTGCGGGCAGGGATCTCTTCGGATCTCTCATGTCGTATGGATTCTAAATGAAACAAAATAAGAAAAAAGGAAAGAAATAATGTCCCGGATTCCCGGATTCTGAACGAATTTTGAAGCTACTTTAGGCCTATTATAGGCCTATTTTAGGCCTATATTTTTCCAGTACTTTATGGACCACCCTGTAGAGCAGGGGTCACCAAACTACGGCCGGGGGGGGGGCCAGATGCGGCCCGCGAAGCACTTTTATCCGGCCCGTGCTTTATTTTCAATAAATGTCATTTTTCAATTGTTTATTCTTTTGAAGGTGTATTTTCTTTTTAACTGAGTGAAGTGAATGTTACGTTTTCGAAACTAGGAAGATCTCGACTTTGTTCAGGAATGGCTGATGAGGATCTACATGCATTACATAGGATTGGAGCTTCCACTTTTAAATTTCAACATCAATAAATTAACAAGAGAGAAGTAAGCCCATACTTTCCAACAGTGAGGAGCGACTGTAACTTTGGGGAGGGGGTGGAAAAATACTTTGATGTTAATTTACAAAAAGTAAAGACACTACGTAACCACTGTTTAGTAATGGGGCAAGGTCACTCTTCATTTGCCTTGGGGGGGGGGGGGGGGAGGGGTTGTATGGCCATTGCAGAAACTCGACCTGATGAGAAAAAATCTGGCCCGCGAAAGATGCAACTGTGTTATATGGCCCTCAGTTAGAAAAGTGTAGGGACCCCTGCTGTAGAGCAAGCTAGGTAAACAAATCACTTTTAGAATTGCAGAAGATTCTGCCACGGCTGATTAAAGGCGCCTTTTCACCTTTTCAACTCGTAGATGCAGCACCGCAGAATCTTCGAGCAATATAAAGAAAATAGCGGCAAATAATAAAAAAAAGGAAGAACACTTTGCCGGAGCGCCGCGAACTTTCACTACTAAAACGAGATCACGTGACCCACATCAGCCTATCGGATGACGGAGAATTGGGAACGTTGATGCTGTGTTTAGAATATGGGCAACGCTAACGAAATGGTGAACCAGCGCCTTTAAGTACCACTAGAGGCGAATAAATCACAGGGTATACAGTCCCCTGGGAGTTAGTCTACGCCCATCTCGTTCTGTAGTATCTGAACAAGGTCTCACCACAACTGATAGACCCTAAATTAACCGAAAATATCACGTTTGTAAGCGTGTCATGTAGATTAACGTATTTATTTAATAAACTGTACAAATTAATTAGTCGTGTTTACACTGGTTCAGTTAGTTTACGATCGGTTTAAAGTTGGCCGCAGCGCTAACCGTATACATTGAGTACATATGTTGCGGCGAGATGCTGCTGTCGCACATTCTTCAATTCTTGGAAATAGGTTCGTCATCGTTAACATTAGCACATAAAATTCAATTTCAGCAGCTGTGATAACAAATGCGTTTTTTGTTCTCAAGCGCTTTCCATCTTGAAAAAAAAAATAGAGTTGGGAAAAGAACTGCAGCCTTAGTACCAAAATTAACCGTATGATGTCGCAACGAAGCGGTAATGCCCGTAATAAACGTACAACGGAGAAATGTATTCCGAGCCAGCAACGTTTGTTGAACTTATTAATTCATGGTAAAACACATTAGTTCCACTTACTGAACAATATAGTTTTGAGCATGCGCATGTACGCTACCGGAGCAAAGCGTTTCAGCGCCTGGGGCCAATAGCTAACATGTAGCGCCCGCGTTATCACTACTAATACAGCAAATTGCAACCTCCCCCTCCCCTATTTCGAAATCTACCCAAAAATAAACCCATCACCGGCATCACGGTGCCACAGAGATAATTAATGCCAACACACTAAAAACGAACAAATCTGTCATCAAAGGGTAAGGTGGGTAGGCGTGAGACAAAAATGTTGTCTACATTTGAAAGATTACAATTGAAATTAGTTTATGATAGGTACCCTCTGACTGCTAAGAAAACTAATAAGAACGTGAAATTTGCACTCAATATTTAATTTTTGGCCCGGAATTTGGGATTGTTCACAATAAAAAAGTAAAACTATTAACAAGGTGGGATCTGCCACAAATAGTTGACTTCATACAGCCGCCATATTAAAAGTTTCCAACATGGCGGCTCTGCGAAGTCCACAATTTGTGGCAGCTCTGACTTTCTTTAGTGTTTTAACATTTTTATTGTGAACAAGTCCCAAATACCGAGACTGTTATTGTTACCAAATTGACGTTCTTGAATTTTCTTGACAATCAGAGGGTGCGGGTATGAACTTACAACTCTACAACTTACTAATTCATTTTACAAGACCAATTGTATTTAGGCTGGCTAGGCCTCGTGAAAAGAGCGTTCATTTAAGTTCAACTTTTTTTTCCAAATTTGTTTGGAGGGGGAGGGACAGCATTTTCGGCGCCCTTTCACCTTTTGGTACCCGGGGCTTCCCTACCACCCCCCCTCCTTTTTTTTGCTCCGGTACTGCATGTACGTATTGCGGAAGAACCAGAGTTTTAGAGCTCCGGTTAATTCGTGTAGATCAGTGGTCGTCGCATGTTTCCCACAGCGACGCTGGTTGGCTTAGGATGGTGAGGAACAGAACACTTGCAATCCCGAGGAGGAATTCGCGGCATCGAAAACATTTTGCGCTCTAGTTTGAAGGTGTTACTTGTCTCAACGCTGCTTGGCCTAATATTGATTTTTTTTGGAAATTCTGCGCTCACCTTCTGTATACTTTAATTGTGTCGCAAAACCAACAAGCGGCTGCAGTGACGTCACTGCTGCATCCGGTCGTCTGTACACTTCCGCCATTCCTTCAGCGAAAATGTTGAGGCGCACACCTCTATCACGTGCTTTAACAGCGATCTCTATTATAATGTAAAAGTGGTAACCATCACAATTGCAGGTTAAAAATATGTTAGCTTTTAGGTCTAGTTTTAGATTTTAGGCGTAATTGTCAGCTTTAAAGCCTAATTTTTGCGTTCCGATTTAATTTCGTACATAGCAGCTAACGGAGAATTGGGTTCGAGAGCTGACCTGTTTATTTATGCAACACGGTGTCGAGACTTTTATAAATGAAGCTAATGTGCGTCGTTAACGATATCCTTTTTTTTTCTCTTTACGGTTGCTTGTCTTCCTGTAGTGGTTAAATGTAGCGATCAAATGCTATTATTTCATTGCGTTACGTCGAGAAAGCTATAAGAAAGGAACGATATTTTAATTTGCCGTGTTTTTTAAAGTCCACTTGACTACCACTGAAAAAGGCAGCGGACGGACAAAGTCGTTGTACATTCTTCACAGCCGTTCGGCTGTAGAGAAGACTAAAAATCAAGAAGTCGGTAACGATAACAACTAGCTGCATCGCTCACTCCGTTGGTGTCGTCTCGCTTCGCTTGGACTAATACACATAATCTCCCAAACGCCCCCCTCCCCTCCAAAATAAACGGTAAAAAAACAAAGCAATTTATTTATTGTTCAGACTTTTACGACTCGTATTTAAACGTGTCCAAACCGTTTAACCGTGTTTAAACCGTTCTTTTGTTGTTGTTGTTAGAGGCTCCTTTTATTCCTCTGACACCCCTCTGTATCAGAAATAGAAATAAAAATACGGTTTACGAAGCACCCACACACACAGCAACAGTTAAAACGACAACTGCGTCAAGACAGCATTTGAATGCATTAAAGTTGTAATATCCCGATTCCAAATCGTACCAAGGTCTAGCCGCCAACTAGCGGCCATCTAGCAGGGCCATCTAGTGGCAGTGATGTTGTTAACCTTTACAGCTTGCTCCTAGGTGCACGGGGACGTACCAAATTTTCACATAGTTAAGGAGGTCGTGGCTTGTTTAGTTCGTTAAAAGAAATTACGTTCTGCATTCCTTCGCTTGATGCAAGCAAGTGCTAGATGTTCCCAGATTCTGCAGACTTTCAATCGGTGATAGTGCCACTTTAAAGGCGCCTTTTCACCTTTTCATCTCCTAGATGCAGCATCGTAGAATCTTTGAATAATATAAAGAAAATAGCGGTAAATTAAAAAAAGAAACGACACTTCGCTGCAGCGCCGCGAATTTTCATAACTAAAACAAGATCATGTGACCCATATCAGCCTATTGGATGACGGAGAATCGGGAACGTGATGCTGTGTTTAGAATAAGGAGAACGCTAACAAAATGGTGAACCACGGCCTTTAAGTGATGGTGCACAGGCAACTGGAGTGGGAATGAACAAACTAGGAATGTTACAGGAATAAACAAACCTTTCAGTAAAGTTACTGGACTTTCACATACTATTGCATGGTAACCGTGGTGCTTTCTGTATATAACATCTGGGACTCAAGTCTCCTGTGGTCAATGTTCATACCACAAAGATAGTGTTAAAATCATCGACTTGGGATTTTGTGGATGTTTAATCCAGATGCTACATATGGAGATCAGCGACTGTCTGATTTCCCATGAGCCTCCCTTCTGCGCCGAGCTCTCTCCGGCAGCAGAATTGGTAAATTTGGTGGCGGATGCCGTTCCATTTGGAGTTAAATGATCTTTTCGGATGCGCTGCAGGAGATTCTTGGGGAACTTCCTGCAGCGCTGCAATTGAAATCAATACGGAATGCCGCCGGCTCCTTAACTTGGGAACTAAACTGCTAGATGTGAAAAGAGATTTGTGTGGACGGGTTTTTTTTTAATATAGAGTTGGTAATCTTAAAGGAAACCAGTCTAGCGTCTGAAGCGGAGTTACTGCTTCTAATTGAATGTCCAACGAGGTCCAATTTCCGCATGTCCAGTACGGTAAGAAGTATTGTAAGGCCACCACGACACGAAATATCCACCGTACGAATATCCGTCCAAATAAAAAATGTCGATAATACCTAGCGATATTTACCTTTTTTTCCCCCATCCTTAGTTGTTTTGCAATTGGTGTTTTAGTTGGGTGGGTGGCCCCCCGAGGCTACCACCGGGGTCTTGTGGTGAGGGTGTACCCCTCAGCAGCATTATTGTGTTATTTCCAGCCGGCTTAACATAACTTTGGGCTAAATTGCGGCTATAGCCACCAATTTTCTGGCCACCACCGGCTAACTACAAATTCGGCCGGCTGACGACTAATTTTCGGCTAAATTGATCAAAGAAGCAAAGGGTATCAAAGATGAAATTCGCCTAACACGAAAAAATGACGAATCTGAGGAAATTACTATGTTTTTTGTTGGGGGGGGGGCATAATGCATTTCCAGGTGATTAGCAAAACGGGAAAAAAGGTAAAATTCGTGATGGGGAAAAAATCTCTGATCTCTCAAATTATAGCTTTTAAATAAAATCCAAGCGACACCACGTGCGTGTGTCCCGACTTTATTACTTGGATCTTATGAAACCGAAGTAATCTTACATACTAATGACCACACAACTACACGACGCTCATTTATTAAGATGTTGACAAGGGAACTGGTTTTAAAAACTATGAAACATGTGACAGTCGAGCAGTTAGCCAATCGAGACAAGTTGCTAAATTTTATGATTGTTTAGTGTTGTTTTAATGTATTACAACTTAAAAATTTGCGGCCAAACCTCCACGTCCAACAGCCAAAAGGCCGAGTCGGAATAACGGACCTCAGTCGAAAAAAAGGAGGTGAACGGACAAGCACAAGCTGAAAAAAGTAAATTCGTTTATTAAAAAAAAATTTTTTTTACTTGTAATCATAGTAATTTTAAAAGTAAACGTGAAAGAGCACAGATAAAATACACATCTCCTCAACAATTTGAGATACACTTACCTATAAAGCGCACAATAACTAAAACTTGAAATACCATAAAGGTAGTCATCAACTGGTAATCATTATCGATTATTATTATAATATACTAACAAAAACGTCAAGTGTGCCGTAAAAAAAGGGGTTATATGATTGAAGTTTCACTTTACTTGTTAAAATGTACACGACAAGCATGTATGTGTGCTTTACGTTTTAAATATATGATAGGTAAAGCACAACAGCACTTAAACAGATGCAATTTACTCAATTTTACATTTGATTATTTCAATTAAAAAATCATCCAAATTTTATCCGTGTACATTTTAACAAGTAAAGTGAAACTTCAATCATATATATAACCACCTTTTTTACGGCACACTTGACGGTTTTGTTAGTAATCCGTGTACCTTTTGTACGGCTATGGCGTCGTGCTACAAAGGTTATGTATGCATTATTTATGCATGCATTGTTGCTGGCCACTTTGAAACAATTCAACTCATCTCTGAAAGCCTGCATTTACGAAATAAATACGCCGTCCTATCGTTTCTAGTTGCCAATTTCGAGGCCTCGAAATTAACAACGTAGCTTAGTTTGGTTTAAATCTATATGCGTTTAGCTGAATTTTTCCCTTCATCAATGACTTTTTAGCAAAGACATAACGCGTGCACGAAGAATGGATCTGGAGTTTGCTGAGTGGCATTGTTTCCAAATTACAATGGTTAAAACAATGTAAAACAATCAAAATGATCGTTCATGGACCCGTAACTCCGGAATGGATGGACCAATCGGAAAAGTGGTCTCACTGAGGATGAAGCCTAGGGAAATTTATGGCTAATATCGTGTTTCAGATTTTAGGTAGGTGCAGTAGTTTTTTCTGAAACCGTGTCTCTCACAAGAAGAAGAAGAACAACAACAACAAGTGAACAGTTTTCAAATTTCCGTGTGGCTCTCTACTTTTACTCTTGCACGGAATTGCATAAAAGTTGGTGTAAAGTTAGGAAAAGTTGCCATTTACTCTCTGGCCAAGTTTGGTCGAAATATATTGAATAGAAACGGAAAAATTAATAGTTTTAGTATATACGCCGTGTATATGATTAATTACTCAATTAATGACGTATTGCGTGGGCTACAAGACCATATCCTGTGCCTGACTTGGTTCTTTGCAAATCTAATGACATGTCCTGACACGAGACATGCTAAGTGCCTTTGAAAATTGACCTATGTAACTCAGGTTGCGAAAAACACGCTGTTGCATGTACTAAATGCGTAGGTCGTGCGAGATGTCGCGTCATAATGCACTGATCTAGCGTCATCTTGCCTGTACACATGGCATTCAAATTATGCTTCAGGCAGTAAACTAAACAACCGAGCAAACCATGCTCGCATAGTTTAATTCCTGAAGGTAGGGGGAACGGGGGGGGGGGGGGCCCCCACCACTGCAAACGAATCTACTATAGATCAATCAGAAACGAGATAGAAACAAGGGGAGGGGGCGTTGCATTTATTTGCATCAATTCGCTATGTCAGGTGGAGCAGTTTATATTGCGTTCGGTGTAGGGTGGAAGAAGGTTCGGTGTTATAATTCAGTAAATAAGTTTCAGCAATTAGTGATTAAATCTTCAACGTATCTTAACACCAAGTGCTTGCTGTTCAAATTAACACTATTATAGTTTATTGCTGTCAGGTGAATAAGAGTCGATTCGATGACGAGTCGTTTTAGTGACGATTTCGGGTTCAAAATGATATTAATTCCGAGGGGGTATTAACTGGTCAAAATAGTGTACACCGGATTACTTGCAAACATGGATTACCAAAGATAACCTCGGATTACTAAGAATACCTCGGATTACTTTGGAACACCTCGGATTACGTCGGAATACCTTGGATTACTTCGGATTACCAGTGGATTACCATCGGATTACGTGTTAATATTAACAGGTAATTCGATGGTAATCCAAGGTAATCCGAAGTATTCCGAAGTAATCCGATGTATTTTCATACTTGTGTTACTTCGTGTTTACTCGGAATACCAACAACAACTCAGAAAACCAAGGAAAACCTCGGATTATCACGCATTACTTCCAGTATACGTTAGTCAACAAAATTTCTAATGTTGTATTGAATTACCCGGGATTACCTCAGAGTATGTGTAAAAGTTTAGATTACTAGAATTTAATTTGACTGATTATATATTGTATCTAGGCTACAGAATGGAATTTCAAATCAACCAAAATTCCATAATTCCACTGATCTTTGTTAACAAGCAAGTTGTCTCGCAAGGTGCAAACACGCGTTTTGGTGGGATCGGGCGGGTTTCACTCGTAAAGCATTGACTTAGTTGAAACAGACAAGGAGTACTTTGGTTTACTTGGATTACTGGATCACTGGGTCACTAAAAGGAATACTTAGGATTACTGGAACATTTCCGATTACCTCGGATTACTGGATTACTACACGGAATACTTCGGATTACTGCCGGATTACCATTGATTTTCTGAGGTGGAATACCTCGGATTACTAAAGATTACCACGGATTACTAAGGATTACCACGGAATACCACTGGAATACAAAGATTACCTGAGGATTACCAAGGAATACTGCGGATTACCAAAGTTGATACCCCCTCGACTAATTCATGACGTGTGGAAGCAACGAGAATTACTTTAGCTTGATCCAGCCGGGTCAATTTTCGAAGGCACCATTCCTGTTTCAAACTGTGTTGACTTCTGCCTTCTTTTAAGGTATTTTAAAGTTTTATTTATTGTTTTAATTATTATAGTCTTGATAATGAGTTAGGGGTAATTCGAAACGTTGAGGTGTTGTGTATTTTATTTGTACACTTTCGGGCTGACTTTTAAAATTACTAACTTATAGTAAATTAGTAAAAATTAGTTAAAATAGTAAATTACATTATATGGCGCCTAACACTACAAGGAAAAAGATTGTGAGAGCTAAATTGACGTACTCTACGTTTATATGACCATTAGAAAGCCTATTTTAGCAATGCGATTTCTAAAATATGCTTTCTAAATCTTATACGTGTTTACAAAACAGGAGAATACGCTTTCAATTAAGGAAGGTGATTCACGAAGAAGCTCCTTCTTCCTGTTCTCCCTTTGGGGTATAGTAGACGCTTCCCACCACTTTAAATTATTGGAATACACCAGTGCCCGAGTAGGAAGACGTGGTGGTCAATTGCGACTATCTAGCACCCCATAGTCTCTTCGGCACTGTTGCAAACAGTGGTACCCCTCGCTCCTAATACAGATTAAGTATTGGAAAACACAGGTGGGGGGATAGGTACGGATGCTGAAACGCATTGTCTTCTATTTGCTACCGTTGTTCAGCTTTCGAAGTGCATCTAGTATCAACGCCATTTTTATCGAAGCCGTCAAATCGGATTTTTCCTGTTTCGAAAACTGGTCACGGGGAGGGGCTGCTGTGGTGAATAGCTGACAAAAAGATGTTGACAAAGTTATCTTCCAAACTTGATGGATCAAACGTTTCCTGTTTTTTTTTTTCCCCCCCCCCCCCCAACCTCGAAATGGGACGTTCCACCATTTTCTTTTTTTTTCCCCAACCCACAAAAAAAAAGAAAAGAAAAGAAATAAAAAGCGAGAAACGGCTTTTTCGACCATCGACCCTGCCCTTACTTCTTAAAGAAGGATCATCTACGGAAGCCTTTTGGATTTACGATCCATATAAAAAATAAAACTGAGGGTGAAAAAAAAATCTTAACTAAACCATCAAGGATCGAAGATCACAACAAAGAAAAAAAAAATATGGGAAAACATTTTTGCCCACTTCTATCACATTTCCTGAATTCGACTGCGGAGCTGTTGTCGGTGGCCGCCATATTGGATCGCCTGAGGAAATGTCAGTTTTTGTATTTGGCTGATTGTTCCCCATTGGCCCGAAGATGCTGGCAGCCTGATGAAATGGACGAACAAAAAGCCAATCCTCTTATCTACAGAAAAAAAAATATAACATACCATCTTTCTGTTTATAGAAAGCTTTCGTTGCAGAGTTCCAGGCAATGTAATCCATAAGTATGAGCGTTCTGGAGGACTGGTTACTTAAAGATGAACGCTTATCTATTGAGACTCTTAATACTTTGCTGGTGCACCATCTGTCGCCCATTGTGTCACTAACCTTTACAGATTGCTCCCTGCCCAAGGCTGTGTCAGGTTTTCCCATGTAAATTTAAAAGTGCAGTAAAGTAAAATGACAGCACCAATTTTTCCTTAACTCTTTAAATTCTTTCATGGCAAGTCCAAACCTGCCTTGAAAGAATTTAAAGAGTGACCAGCAATAATTGCTTTAGGAAGAGAGTTCCAAATGGGAATGATTCTTTGAGTTGAAAAGTTGTGCCTAATGGTAAAAATGGAGTGTATTTGCAGAAGAATAGAACCCTCATTAGTAGAAACGAAGCAGAAAAGTCCGAAGGCTTCACATCCTGGAGTTGGTTGAGATTTTAGTAAGTCGGGATGTTTAAATCGTTTCTGAACAGTCCTAAGATTTTAGGCACTATAGGCGGTCCTTACAATAAATGTCCTAAAGTGATCGACAGTATTTAGTCAGCGGTGTTTGTCTGCATTTAAAAATGGTAGGAACTCTGCTGTCAACACATTCAGCACTCACAGCCTTCCAAAGTCTTTCTTCGCCCAGTTCTCGGTCCACCGACCTTTTAAAACAAATTTTAAGTGGGTGAAGAATGACTTTGGAAGGCTGTGCGTATTGAATGTGTTGACAGTAGGGTTCCTAGCATTCTTAAATGCAGATAAATTAGCAGGTGTAGGTGATTTCCTAAAATAACTGCAAGGCTTCTCCATGTTTACATTCGACCAAACGTCATTGTTTGACCAGGACAGGATGGGCTAGTGCTGAAGTAGTTTGGAGCAAGGTGGCTTGATGGAGCGATTCTCTCGTACACCAGAAGTGTTGGGTTCGACTGTGACTTCGACCATTCAGGAAAACAAGGCCATGTGATGCATCGTGTTCATGTCAATTGTGGGATGTAAAAGATCCTAGGCATTACTGATTGGCATTGCCTAACAGATGTGTTTCCTTTTCCTTCTGGGAGCCATTACTACTGGCTACGTCCAAGATTGCGTCAAACTTCTATAGTGATGAAATAGTTATAGGAATGAAATAAGTGGTGATTATTTCATGTAAGAAAGAACATTGACCTGTGCATTGACATCACAGTTAACGTTAACGCACTCCCCATTGTGGCTACGTAATCCCCAGTTAATGTTAGAAATAATGTTTATCGTTAGATCGACGGTTAGATACGCCAGCTTCCCGAAAATTAAGAACGTTGAGGAATGGAAAGCTAGCTAGCATAGAGTTTGGAAACACATCATTATCACAGGCCAAAACGAACTGAACAGGAGAATCCTGAATGTCAGGAGTGTATTCCCCAG
>JAHWFP010219674.1:19426-38920 GCA_023313725.1 Lithobius niger
AACGAACTGAACAGGAGAATCCTGAATGTCAGGAGTGTATTCCCCAGTGTTTTCAGAGCGAATGTGGAGAACGTACGATAGGATATCGGAGAGGGCAAACACTTCCATGAGTTCCACTTTGAAAAAAAATGCTGTTATGTACTGATTGTGAGGGAGAGTATCTGGTAATTTCAGCAACTCTGGTAATATCCGGACTAGAAGTGGCAAGGCATGCTTTAATTTCGTCGATTTTGCTTGGCATGATTAAACTCTTGAATTCTGAGCGAGTGGAAGATTTTAGTTGCATGACACGGGGAGAGTAATGTTGGAGTTGCTTTGATTGTGTATTTTGGGTATGCACTTTGGGTATGCACTTTGGGTTAGCTTTGAATTGGCTACTTAGTGCTTAGGTGTCACCTACACGATTTGTTTTCCTTATCAGTCTAGTTATAGAAAGTGAATCTAAAGGAAAAAACACCAGACTTATGATTCCATGCCTATAAGGTCGCACATGGAAGCACAGTAATTGCAAATTTTCGAGCCGGATACGACGTTTATCAATCAATTTTTTTAGCATTAGGCTAAAAGTTCAAAACGTATAAAAAAACACCCACAAAGCACAACTGAAGCATAAAATTAAGAAGAAAAAAAACACTAAAACGGACCTAAGCCAGGACGAAACCTGACAACAGGAAACCAGAAATTACTTCCAGCAAATGCAGGTCGTTATGCTAGTGCAGGTGATTGCTAGGGTTTATAAACCAAACGCCCTTAGCTAGAAAAAAATTTTATTCGGAATTTAAGCAAGATTAGGATAATTTCGTATTTTCAGATACAAGATGATGGTGAGCGTTCAGCTAGGATGCAAATAGTATCTACATTTTTTCGCGGTTGGTTAAATGTTTCGTGAAAAAGAATTTGTGTATTCTCCAGGTCGGGAAGAGGGGGAGGGTGCCCTGTCTTGGCCCTGTGAGTTTATTTTTTCACTGTCGTGAAAGGCCTCCAAAGGAAACAGAGTCTAACAATGACTCAAAGTCTGGCGACAAACCGACTTCTCCGTGTTGTCACAGATGTTCGTAATCTTTCATTTTGCTGTCCCATGTAAGAAGTTTTATTATTTTATTAATCTTAATTATTAAAATAATAATAATAATAATAAGAATTAATAAGAATAATAAGAATTAAAATAATCTTAATTATTTTATTATCTTATTAATAAACAAAATATTCTTCGCCTGCAGACCCTATTGCGTAATATGAGAAAATGTTGTTTTGTCCGGGAATCTATAATAATACTAAATTAACTTTCTTTGCTCCATTTAAAGGATCAAAGTGGACATGCAAGGGTCGGGGTTGACCACAAACAACACGCCATTTTTTTTAAACAAACTTAAGCAAATTCACATTAGCAAATGCACGTCATATTTTTTTTTTTATTTCAATACTTCATGAGGGAAAAAAGGTGATTAAAAAGGAAGAAATCTGTAATAAAGGCAAGGGGGGGGGGGTGGCTGGCCTCAAGGACAGTTTTCAGGGCGGAATAAGTGTGCCCTTACATCACACATATTAAGTTTTTTACAGAAGATATGTGACGACGGTGCCAAAACAATGTCATTTGGGAGCGAGTTCCAAACTGGAGCCACTGTCAGACCAAAAAATGCTCTCCTGCACAGTTCAGGTTATACCTGGGATTTACGAGCCTAAGGTCATTTTCCCGGGTTCGAGTCTGAGCAGTGCCGGAGCAAGGCGTTTGAGCGCCCGGGGCCAGTAGTCATTGAGTGCCCTGCTCTATAGCTATTATACAGCCGATTGCAACTTTCCCCTCCCACACGCCTCTTCCTAAATCTACCCAAAAATTAACCAATCACAGTGCCAGAGAGATAATGCCAACACAGTGAAAACACACAAATCTAACTGTCAAGAAAACTCACAAAAACTTGAATTTGGCAACAAATTCTTAATTTTCGGCCCAGTGTTTGGGAGTTATTCACAATAAATATGTTAAAACATTAAAATAGATAGAAGCTGCCATTAATTGAGGACTTCATACAGCAGTCATATTGGATGATTTTCCAACATGGCGGCTGTGTGAAGTCCACAATTTGTGGCAGCTACACTTTTTTTTTGGTTTTAACGTTTTTATTGTGAAAAAGCCCCAAATACCGAGACGAAAATTAAGAATTGGTTCCCAAATTCATGTTCTTGTGAGCTTCTGGCCAGTCAGAGGGCACCTCTATCATAAACTACTGCAGTAACTTACAAATTAAGTTTTCAAGACAAATTGTATTTAGGCTAGACTTCGACAAAAGAGCATTATTAAAGTTCAACTTTTTTTTAATTTTGTTTTTTGGAGGAGGGGGACAGCATTTTCGGCGCCCCTCCCCTCTCGGCGCCCGGAGCGGCCGCCCCCTTCGCCCCCCTCTTGCTCCGGCACTGAGTCTGAGTACTAAAGTCAAAGAGCGGTAAATCCACCGGGAGCAAACAGTGGATAATTTTGAAAGTAAGGATGAGATCAGCGTTCAGAGTCTACATTCAAGGGTGTTGAGTTTGAGTGCTTTCGTCGCTCGCAATAAGGTTTCATACCTAGTCCAGGAAATCTCTTTGGGTATCTCCTCTGAACCGCTTCAATTTTGTCGATGTCTTTCAAAATTCTTGGTGACTAGATCTGGCTGGCGTAGTCCAGAACGGGGTGAACATAGACTTCACAACCCTCGGGTATTGAAGATACACTAATCCCCCCCCCCCCCGAAAAAAAAAAAGAAGTGTCAACTGCCCCGACTGGGACTCAAACCCAGTATTTCCGCTAATGCAGCATCTAGCTAGCGGGAAATCCCAAGTTCTAGTCGAGACAGTTTTTTTTTCTTTTTCACCTGACTAAGTCTGCAATATCTACGTCATTACAAACCTGTGTGCGTGTGGACGTGTTTGTACCTCTGCACCTCCGGTTATAAGGCTACAAAAATGAGAGTGAAGGCAAATGAAAGATAATTAAATTACGCTTCGAGTAGGCCTATGTTCATCGCTAATTGATTTTTTTTTTACCCTCAATTTCTCGAAAAACCTCTTGTCTAAGAAACGTTTCATGTTGAAGAAATGTTTCATGTGCGTGGATTGAGCGAGCAAAGCAAGCGGTTTCGATGTATAGTAAACCTTCTCAACGCGTTTCTCACTTAGCTAGTTCAATTTTTCATTTACGGCTACTCTCACTTCGTAAGGGCCTTACTTCCGGAGGAGTAGAAATACAAACATGCAAACAAACAAATTGTACGTTTTGAATGACGTAGATGAAATGCATACGAGTTAAGGAATGTGGTGAGCGAACTGTGAGCAACTACAATTTGCACAGTTGGCTGCGTCCAATAATATACATCAATTTTGTCATGCTCCATGGGTTGAAGAAACTATATGAAGCATCGATCGACGCCATTAGAACGAGCGAAGCGATCGATATGGGTGGTTTAATTTATTGAAAAGTGTGTCATGGTATCCATTCTTTTATTCGAGAAAGGGAGCAAGTCATTTTGCGTTATAATTATTTGTCTATCCTAATTTTCCCGTATGTACATAATCCTGATTATTGGTGCATATTTAAGAAATAATGTGTGTTTTACACACCCTTTATGTTTTTTTGTTCCTAGTCTCCTATGGTATAGTAATGTATTTTTCGGTTTTGTATTTGCAGGTAAGGCCTTTTTTGATTTACAGCCTGTCTATGGTACGTAAAACCTAATTATCATTGAAATTCAGCAATCTGACAGAATCTATGAAACGTAGTCGTGAAGTTATTTTATCACTGTCTTTGTTCTTGGCATTCATATTAGATCAGGTTAAAGAATTGTCTTCAGTAACTAACGGAACAAAGACAGTTCTATGTTGGTGCAGATTTCATCAGCAGGAACAGTTAGGTATAGCTGTTACTGTTAGACATTTTTAAGGGATCAGCATTAAAAATTAACAAAGGATTAACTATGTGCCGAATCCATTTCCATATCCAGCGTTACTTCACGGCTTCTCACCAAACAAAACACTATTTCACTTTGTCTTTTAGTTATTTTATTTGTCAGCAATTTTTTTTGTCATAGTATTCAGCAGGTACAGTTAAGTGCGGTTAGTAGCATGAGAATGTTTAATGGTTCATCCTGCATAGACAAATGGCACACTGTGTGCCACAAGCATCTCCACGTTCAGTACACTTGCAAACTTCTCACCAAACAAAATACCATTTCATTTTGCCTTTCGTCGATTATCGTATCGTCGGACTTTAACGGAAAACCGAAGAAAAACTGGTTTTCCACATATACGAGGAGTGAGAACGGAAGGGCAGGGAGCCACTAATACCGTTCAATTTTCCAAAAACGGTCGGCCTTTGAAGGTAGTGATATCATTCCACCAGGGAAAGGCCGTCAAGGTTAATCCTATTAGCCAAGTTAATCGCACCGAATAATACTTTGGACGTTTAATGAAAACTTGAAGATTGCTACCGCTAGTAGCAATCTTGTAGTTTTCATTTACTTTCGAACGATTAGTGTGCGATTAACTTAGCTAATAGGATTAACCTTGGCGGCCTTTCCCTGGTGGAATGATATCACTACCTTCAAAGGCTGACCGTTTTTGGAAACTTGGCGGGTTTTCCTACCAGTTTTGGTTTTGGGTGGATACAATTAACTTGGTAGAAATGATGCTAGCCACATGACGAAAAACCAATTCTGAAGTACGCTAAATTACAGGTTGGTTGACGAAATGCGATGGGCGATAGTATAACTACACCAAACAGAGGAAAGCATAGTAAATTCTAAACGTCGTAAAATCGTTAACGTCTAAAACATCGTAAACATCGATGCAGCTAGTATACTAAAAACTGTTAATACGTAAATCTTAAAGTGTAAATAAAATCTGATGTCGAGTGTCTCGTTTTGTGGAAAGAAAACCGAAATTTTCTCACAGAATTCCACTCAAGATTCTATGAAATCAATAATTTGTGCGTTTTAGCACTCAACTTCTTTCCAATAAATTTGAAAGGAGTTGAGTGCTAAAACACACAAATTATGGATATCATAGAAGGACTCCGGGTAATACGACTAAAAATCTCCTAGACACTACATTTTAAAATTAACTATCCATGTCGTCCGCTTCGCTCACTCCATTGGCGACGATCCATGCTTCATGTAATTTTTTGATTCCAAGAGCATCACAAAATCGATATGCTGATTATTTCGACGCAAACTCGCAGTTCGCAGTTCGTTCACCACATTCATCAGTACGTCTACATTTCACCTACATCATTCAAAACATACGATTTGTTTGTTTGCACGTTGTACGTCTTCTCCTCCAGAAATAATCACCTTCGAAAGTGAGAGATGAAGATTGAGAGAGCAAAGCGAAACACACATGGAAAAGGTTTAGTTTACGTGCTTGCTTTGCTCGCTCATTCGACGCACCTGCGTTCTTCAGAAACACGAATGTTTGACACCCTTTTAAAAACAGGTCTACGGGTTTGAGTTTTCCATGCATCAAATCAGTTGGTACAAAACTAATTTTAAGATCTATATGTGGTATGGGCAAAATACGTCGTCCTTTTTGGTTATTTTTTTGCGTGCGTCCTTTTCCAGATAATCTTGCTTCGCTCGGGGAGGTTTGCATGAACAAGATATGAAGTCATGAACAAACATCATGAGGAGGAAAAAAAAGTTTGACGTTACTTTTTCAGGTTCTGTAGCGTATTTCAGGGTCATAATATCACGTGACAGCTGTGAAAATAGGCCTAACCGAAGCGCAATTTAATTATCTTTTATTTGGTCGTACTCACATCTTTGCAGATGTCTTGGTTCCAGAGGAGGAGAGAGACAAACACACAAACTCACATTCACATCATACATTTTTAATGATGTAAATTTTTAGGAAGATATTGATTAACGGAATATTTACAGAAATCCCGTTTGGAAAGCATTTCCTTTAATAATCGCTGGCACTTCACGTTCCCAACTGATCTCTTCGTAGTCTCCTGCTGCTGTGTATTCCTGACAAACCAAGGATGAGCGTTCTGTTTGTGGTTAATTTGATCGTCGGTATATTGTTAGATTTTTGTTTGTCTGGTAAGCTCCTTTTGTTGCTTGCCTTTCAGGATACGGTACAAGAACAAACAAAAGTCTTCCTGTCCAACCCTGGGGACCAATCGTAACACAATCTCCTGTGATCGTTTGTTCGTAACAAACACAAGAACCGAATTACATGATTATGATTGCTTCCTTTAGAACATCTTAGGGGGCAGTGCGGGAGTTATTGAATATGATATTAATGTTTGCTGTGCTCGCCTGAGGCGTACGTTAATCACGCACAGATGGTTGGCTCTTATTGACCCAAATGTAATGATTTATTATGGAAACGGACGATATGCGCACATTTGTTATCGAACTCTCACTTTCGAAGATTGCAGCATACTCGAATAAATTCGGCTTCTATAAAGGCATATGCTCTGAGAGAATATGGATTGTAACGTAGAAGCAGACTTCGATTTAGATTTTTTTTGCTGTGCCCAAATTGTGACATTCCTGAGCGGCTGGCCACGAAGGTGCAGTTGGCTCACCAGGAAAACAAGATACCAAAAAAATATCAATTACGTGAAAATATTAGTGACTATTTTGTTTCATCGATTATTAATTAATCTTTTAAATATATCAAAAGACGATTCGAGACGGTATGTCCCGATTTCCGTGTTTCCTGGAATTGGAGTTCAAATTATAGTTTGTTTCGTGCCAGTGAACTCTAATCTGTATTTTAGTAGTGTATTTTCACAGCTGTGAATTCCATGGGGATATGCATACTTAATGCTTTTTCCTAAGCGGTGAAAACGGTTTTTTTTTTTTGGTTTGGTTAATTTGTTGGGCTTTTTAACTTCTTTTCTTGTTGTCTAGTTTTTATCCCTTTGTCTCATAATATAGGATAATATTCCAGAGTTAGAATGGCGCCAGTTTGGAAGTGCTAAGCGTGGCTTCTTCCACCAATCATGGTTTTCCAATCTGCACGTGTTCCATCAATGCGAAAGTAGTATTTTCTTTTAACATGTAGAATTAAAAAAAAAAATCACTATGTCACTAAGCAGTTATATCTTCGTGTTTAGTGAATCCCAATCGCTACAGTCGTCGTGATGAAGTAGCAGGCAACAGTTACAAAAATGTACCACGTAGACTTGCTGTCTAATTCACAGTTTTTTGACAACGTGTATACTGACGTGCGTGCCTAGACATACACTAGTGTATCACGATAAATGTAAACACCGTTGCGAAAAAAATTGTATTCACGTCCAATTCACGAAAAATAAACCAACTGTAAAAACAAGCAAAATAAACAAAGCCAAAAACTGGCAAAGAGGCCACCAAGTTGAAAGTGGTTCGGCCCTTCAAAGGAGTGATACCAACACACCAAAACTAACGAAATAAAACAAATTACAACAAAATTAAAACCAAACCAAAAACCTATAAAGAGGTGACTAAATAATAATAATAATAATAATAATTATTTTGTTGCCGGAACAACAGGTCTGGCTAGGATCCCGAAGCTGCATTTAAGATGTATGTAAATAAAAACTAAAAAAAAAACCTTGAAAGATAGGGACTGCGAAGGGGGAAAGTAAAAAACTAATACAAGATAAAATTTAAAAAGCTTGCGTATAGGTAAAAATTAATTTTTAAAAATTGCATGACCAATAGAAAGGTGGGATCAAATTAGGAAAGGTGGGTTAGGATCTCAACTGCCTTACCCCCAAGGTTAGACCTGCTAGGGACACAAAGGTCCCCGATGGTATCGCCAGTCAAATGAAAAAGAAGGAGAAGGGTGGATGGCCATTTGTCAAAAAACAAAACAACGAATAAAATACTTAAAAAATGTAAAGAGTTTAAAAGTCTTAACGTAAGTAGATCGTCACGTTAAAAAAAAATAATTCGTTGCGAAGCAAGGCCAAGGATCAATGATCACTAATAGTCCGCGTAAAGAAAAAGCAAATGACATCAGAACAGAAAAGGGCACGGCCAATAAATAAAGGCCGATTGTCAATATAAAAATGCGTAAATTAGATGTTATGAAAATTTCTTTTGAGAAAACATTATAAATCCACTTTATGAAGCGATCTTCTGAAGGAGTTTACACCTTGCAAATTAATTAGATCGTTTGGCAGCGCGTTCCAAGCACGAACCACCCTCACTGCAAAGAAGTTTGATCGACAGGCCAGTCTCGATCTGCGCACAACAAACTTGAGATTGTGTCCCCCAGTCCATGTAATCTCGCTCAGATCAAATAGCGGGAGATAGCTATTTAGCTATTTACCGGGACTAAGTTGAGAATGGTTTGGCCTATAGGCAAAAGGTAGTAGCAAAGTGTTGAAAACCAATTTCTCGTTGACGTGGTACTTTATTACAAATCTCTACGGTAGTGGAGTTGAGTAAATACACAATTTAAAAAAAAAGGAGTGATATCATATCAAAAACCAAAACTGGTAAATGGGGCCGCCAAGTTCCGAATGGTTCGGCCCTTTAAAGGAGCGATATCAACACACCAAAACATTCGCCAACTTAATCGCACCGAATAATACTTTGGACGTTAAATAAAAACTTGAACATTGCTACCGAAAGTATAGCAATGTTCTAGTTTTCATTTAACCTTCGAACTATTAAACGGTGCGATTAAGTTGGCGAATGTTTTGGCGTGTTGATATCACTTCTTTGAAGGCCCGTACCATTCGGAACTCGGCGGCCCCTTTTACCAGTTTTGGTTTTTGATATGATTCCGATTAGTAGGTAAAAACCCAGATCCACCGCCCCAAATGCTTTTTTTTTTTTGGACGTTTGCTTTTTATCTAAAATATCATGTGGCAACCTGATTGTTATGCACAGTAATGAAAGCAGACATCCACCGTTGGCTCTAGGTTGGGTTGTGGCACGAAGTGAACTTCAATTTCTGTTGTTTTCGTCCGTTTGTAGTGTCAAAACATGAACACAATTTACGTATGAACTGTACCGTTTTCCAAGAAAGAGAGAGAGAGAGTGTGTGTGCTTGTGTGTGTGTGTATTATGCAAGCGTTTTATTGATTTCGGATTTGTTTTGTGTGTTTTGGTTTATGTTTTCATGCTGCTTTGTGTGAATAGTTACGCTTGTATTTTGTGTCGGCATTTCTAAATTGTGTAAACTTGTTTAAGTGCGTTTGTTTTGTCTGGGTTTGCTGGTTTATGTTTGAATTCTATTTCTTGAGTGTTTGTGTTGCGTGTGTATTTCTGATTTGTCAAATTTCTAAGCATTTTGTTGTTTACGACGTTTGTTTCGTCTGTGTTTGTTGGTATATGATTTAGTTCTGTTTCATGTGAGCGTCTATATGCGTAGTTTGTGTTTTAATTTGTTAAATATCCAACCGTTTTCTTGGTTTCATAAATGATTCGAGTGTATGTATGTACATGGAAGTTGGTATTCCCCAATCCTTGTTCCCTGGAATTGGAGTTCAATTTATAGCTCGTTTCGTTTCGTTTGAGGGAATTCAACTGTTTTTAATTTTTGTGCATTTACACTTGTGAATTGCATGGGGATACATGCTCTAATGCTTTTTTCCTAAACCGTGAAGCCGCATCTTTGTTTGGTTTATTATTGCCATTCACGTCTTTTTTTGTTGTTTGGTTTTTAATGTAATGAAGCTCTAGCAGGCCCATACTACGCATGGGTGGTGTTGAATGCACCGTTGATAACGTTGGTACAGTCTAGTTTTCGTATGTACGTCCGTGCTCCGTTAAATTTTGTTTGTTAAAAAAAGGCAGTGCATTAGAAATTATTGTAACCTTCGAAAGTGAATCCACCCCAAATTTCAAACTACACATGGCATTTATGGGAGTCAAATGTTAACTGAATGACACTTTGCAATAATTTGAATTTTTTTTTAAATTTATTGATATTAAGAAAAGTAACCTACGTGTTTCTAAATATAAACAGGATATACTTATGTGTCTGATAGTTAGTTGTGTTATTGTTCACACTCCGTACTGTTTTGGTTTGTTTTTTTTTAAACATGTATTATAAATTGTTGGAATCTTCGCAAGTAAAGCCTGCCCAAATTTCAAACCATACATGGCACATGTTTAATATTAGTACGGCCGGCAGGCAGTGCTTATTAGAGTTCGTTTGCGCGCGAGAATAAAAAAAACTGGACACGCGGAGGCGGGGGCCCAGAATGCAATGCTGCAACATGTAACAATGGGGCAACAATAGGCGAGGCGCACAAGATCGGATTACAGCTCACTCGAACAAGATGCAACGATGCTCGGGCACAGGGAAGGTAACATTGTTGTGGTAGATTCGGGCTGTGGCTCCATTACATATATTCAATCGCTGTCGAGAAACAAAATGAAATGGCCTTGGTTTTCGCTTTAATCTTTCAGTTTTAAACCTTAGGTTGCAAAGTCTATAATTTTGGGGCCTCAGGGGCCTCTAAGTGGACGGACGACATGACTGAATGATTTATTGACTTCTTCAATGCAGGCTTCGGGAAGCTAGTTGAATTGTTTCCGCGATTGTTTGCCATAATACTGCATCTGCTTGCAACTATGCAGAATCAACTATCCATCAGCTGATACATGCAAACTCTAGACACACGCTAGTGTGTTGCCATCAAATGGCAAACATGGGATAAAGCTTGGGCAGAACCTGAACAGAATACGCGTTTCTAATGTTTCGTTTTTTTGCAAACAAAATTGGGTATACAGTGGACATACCGTAGCAATTACAATAAAACGGAAGCGAAAAAAGCCAACAAATTAACTGAACAAAAAACGGCTATGCCGTTTAGAAAAAAAAAACATTAGACCTCGTATCCCCATACTCACAGCTGTGAAGGTACACGAATAAAATCGGATTAGAGTTCACTCAAACTCAACGAACTATAATTTGAACTCCAATTCCAAGGAACAAGGATTGTGACATGCCAGTCTCCATGCACACGTATTCATGTACATCACTAATCAAACAAACAAGACAGTTGGACACTTCACACATATAAAATACGCACACAAAATACAACATACACACGCACATGAAACAGAACGAAAATCTAAAACACATACAAACAGACGCCGTAAACAGCGACTTGCCTACAAAGGATAAAAAATACATACACAAAGACAGGCAATAAAAACTGTCTTAATTAGGAGTCTGCTTATTTCACAAATTAGTGAAATACACTTATAGCCACTGACATGAAACATACTTAAA
The DNA here is from genome assembly GCA_023313725.1 of Lithobius niger. Classification (NCBI taxonomy): domain Eukaryota; kingdom Metazoa; phylum Arthropoda; class Chilopoda; order Lithobiomorpha; family Lithobiidae; genus Lithobius; species Lithobius niger. The sequence continues at coordinate 30,647 of JAHWFP010219674.1, forward strand.
ATATAACACAACAAACACACACAAATATTTAAAAAAGCCTGTACAACACCCAAATTAAGTGCACATAAACTTATGCACGCACACAAACATGAAACATTTCAAACACAAACTGCGTTCACTTTCTGACATAACCACTGAGCAAAAACAGTCCTTGTTCCCTGGAATTGGAGTTTAAATTATAGTTCGTTGCGTTTGAGTGAACTCTAATCCGTTTTTATTCGTGTACCTTCACAGCTGTGAGTATGGGGATGCGAGCTCTATGCTTTTTTCTCAACAGCGAAGCCATTTTTTGTTCAACTCGATTTTTCACCTCGATATTATTTTTCAACTCGATATTATTTTTCAACTCGATACTGCATAGTTGGTTCTGCATTGTTGCAGGCAGCTGAAATATGGTCGTGGCCACAAATTCTATTCCTGAAGTTAGTCATCAGTCTTGGTATCCCACTGCTGTTTCCTGTGTAACCTTGCAAGTCTTGTTAACCTACCGCAGCTTCCCTGTGTAACCATGCAAGTTTTGATAACCTACTGCAGCTTCCCTGTGTAACCGTGCATGTTTTGGTAAGCTACTGCAGCGTCCTGAACCTTGCAAGTCTTGGCAACGTACTGCAGCTTCCAGATCTTTGCAAGTCTTGGTAACCAACTGCAGCTTCCCTTTATAGCCTTGCCAGTCTTGGTAACTTACTGCAGCGTGCCTGTATAACCTCGCAAGTCTTTGTAACCTACTGTAGCTTCCCTGTATAACCTTGCAAGTCTTGGTAACTTACTGCAGCTTCCCTTTTATAATCTTGCAAGTATTGTCAACCTACTGCAGCTTCCCCTGTATAACGTACCTTGCAAGTCTTGGTAACCTACTGCAGTTTCCCTGTATAACCTTGCAAGTCTCCGTAACCTGCTGTAGCTTCCCTGTATAACCGTGTAAATCGTGGTATCCTACTGCAGCTTCCCTGTATAATCTTGCAACTGAGTTCAGACACTCTTACAATGGCAGACGGGTGTTTGCAGCAAGTTCTCGACCCTTGTCACTTGCTTTTAATTTATATAACTTTTATTACATAATTTCGATACGCAAATGGTAGTTGTCACCGAATAAACGTCTGCAGAATTGAGTTGACCACTATCAATTGATATCTATACTATCTAGCACTTGCTTGCATCAAGTGAAGGAATACACAACGCCATTTCTATTAAAGAAACCAACAAGCCACTGAAAATTTGGTACGAACTCAAAGATCCTGGGTTTTCTGCTTGGATTTCTTCAGCTAAATTGGGGTTCGTGTTCCCTACAATCCAAAAAAATAACACCTGGTAGCAAGCTGTAAAGGTTAACAATACCACTGCTGCTACATAGCGCCACTGTGGATTCTTCCGTTGGATTCTTCCGTTGGCGACAACGAGCCATTAAGTGAGTGTACGTTGTGACAAATTGCATTCTACGTTCAGCCGCAATGTTGTTTTGTTTGTATTCGACATTATTTTGAGAGTATTTGAGACATTTGTTGTTTTTCTTACCTGGCACTCGCATCCGACGTTTGTAAGTTTATCTTTTAGCAGTTTATAATGTGAAACTCGTTAGTGCAGGTAATCCCCCGTATCGTTTCATTTAATTAAAGAGTGGTTACAAGGCAGGTGGATTAATAAGACTGTGGACTGTAAATCAGGACCACGATCACGACTATGGATTCAATAGTCCGCCATTTATTCCATCCGACCAGGCCATTAATCATCGTCCGCCCGCATACTGAGTCCTGCTGCTTCGGAAAATGGTGCGCCGGCTTGGAAACATGCCCGATCTGCCCTCGGTTGGAAGCAAGCCATTCTGCCACCGAACCACTTTTCTTTAAAAATTAAAACTTTTGATCGATAGTTGTAAAAGGCATTATTCCGAACCTCACACCTCTTACACCTTCGATGGTCGTTATTGAACAAAGTCTCGGTACGTCATGATTCCAAAGCCTCGGTCTCATTAGCCTTCACGAGCTTTGCCCCTTGTGCGTGACCAATACAAAAGACTTAAGGATGGGATGTCGTGACCAGATCCGTGCCAATTAGAGCTCCAAACATCCCCCGCATTCGACCTTAATGATTAATGGCTGGAAAGAGAGAACTATATACCTAAAGATGAGAATTTTGTTTTCCTTCCGCAAGGCGAGCTTCATGCTCGACTTGGGCTGAAAAGTCTACATCTTTCTACTCAGTAATTGTATAAATCAAAGCTTTTCAGACCGACGACTATAATTGTCGCCGTGCTGGAGTGAATTTCTCTAAGCATTCTTTTTGCAAATGAAACTAATATGTTTGTCGTTAATGAAATTCTTTTGTTTTTTATGGTTGTGTTTCTTCCTGTAGTGGTTAAATGCAAGGATCAAATGTTTTTATTTCATTGAGTTACTTCGAAAAAGGTTTTTAGCTAGAAAGAAGCAACCAAAATTTAATTTGCCGTGTTTTCTAAAGTACACTTGAGTACCACCAGCATGGTGTATGCTTCGTTCGAATTCCTTAACTGTTCAGGATTCTTAATTTACAATGGTGAGTGTTAGAAATAAATTCGAAAAATTGTAATTTCTTCATTAATAATTGTTCGATTTACTTCAAGTTTTGGCTCAGCAATACTTTTGGGGCTATAAAGCGGTGAACCAAATTTCATTCCAATCTGACCTTTCGTTTGGGTGCCATCTAAAATACAAAAGTGCAACCAACGAACCGACCAGCCAACATTTTACAATTTGGTGCCTGTTATAGGCTACGCTTCGCTCGCTCGCTCCACCAAAAACGAATAAAATAAAAATGTAACATTCATTTATCGTTCTGTTGATTGTTTTTCAAGACCTCTAAGCCTGAAAGGACTGGTTGAATTCCAATATGTAATGCTTTTTAACAAGATTTATAATATACTATATCGTTGACAGGGTGAGGAGTAGGATGCTTTGTTGTTTAAAAAAATGAGTGGTGATTATGGATCGACTCCATAAAATACATCCTTGGCACACAAATTTTAAAAAATGCAATATTTCTGCCCTCTTTTGGGCAGAAATATTGCATTTTTTTTAATGTGTGTGCCAAGGATGTATTTTATGGCGTCGAACCATAATCACCAGTTATTTTTTTATACTGTATCGTGTTTGAGTTAAGTTTTTCAGCCACCTGAAACGCATATTTAAAGCCCAATTTTTTTAAAAATAAATCGATACCGGTGCTAAGATGCTTCAACTGAAAGACTACGTTATACTATTAGTAGTTATACTGGATGGATCACGTACGCCGGAGTCGTGAGTCGTGGTACCAATTGAAAACTGCTATGTTTGGGGAAAAAGTTTGCGGAATACCATTGAGGAATAGCGTGGGATTTTAAAATTATGAAACGAATTTAAGTATAAAACGCCGTCGACACATTTTACTCAAGATTACCTGATATCAGTAGGCTATTTATTCAGGAGGATATGACCCCATATTATATGAAGTTGTGCATGTTTATCACAAAAGCATGAAACCTGACAGGAATGCTGTTTACATAAAATTAAGAATTTTAAGTGTTGTAGGCATTCCCCTGCATTGCTATGAGCGGCCGTATTGGAATATGGCAGTCAAGTTTTTTTTTCATAACTCCTGAACGAATCAACGGATTTTTCTTTTCTTTGCCCCCCCCCCCCCCTGTGGCTAGTAATTCATTTTCTACCTAAAAACTTAAATAACTATTCATACGATCAACCATTTTATCTGAAAATCTTACTTTTAACTAACGGTACACGGAATTCAGTGGGTTATACGCTATGAATATTTTGTATTATACAAATGCACCACTATTTGCTTACTTATGATTTAATAGGTCCCTCCCTTTCAGAAAATCATAAGCGTGTCTATTTCGGGCCAGTAGAGGGCTCGCAAGAGCACTTTGAATTCGAAAATCAACATACACTTTCGTCGCTTGGCCATTACTTCTTCACCTTTAAATGGGACGGTCTCTATAGTATTTAAACAATGTCGGTTAGGATTGATGAAAAGAAGACATCGCCACCTTTCAAAGCATGTCCATTTCGGGGTATTTTTGGGAGTTATGAGAAAAAAAAGTACTTTGGGTGCCATTTTGGTCGCCATTTTCAATATGGCGGCTCATACCGATTGAGGAGGATATCTACAACGTTTACATTCTTCATAAATTCATTGCACGTGGTAAATGCTACCTATAGACGTTTCCTTTTGGCCGTGTCAGTAAGGCTCAGCGGTAGACCTCGGCCTTTGGTTTCAAAGGTCGTTGGTTCGATTCTCCACTCAGGCAGTCTGACATATAAGTCCAAAAGGCAACGTAAATAGGTTTGCATCTGTATTTATTTAATTTCTTGATACTTCGATGTAAATAAACAACGTTCCTGCCAAATGTCACGCTTTTATGTTAAAAATGTACAATTTTAGACTATTAGGAGACGCCATTTTCCAATATGGCGTCTCACACCAATTTAGGAGAATGCCTACAACGCTTAAAATTCTTATTTGATGTAAACAACATTCCTGACAATTTCATGCTTTTATGATAAAAATGATAGCCATATCCTCCAGACTAATTTGTGTCTTTCCACGAACAAATTTGCAAATCAACTTTAAAATTCTGTAAATTCTGCGAATTTATAGTACTCGCTGGAATCAAGTTTCTCGGCAAAATCCACTAACGCTGCGCTGGTGAAGCTGTTTTCGAAGTTGCGCTACAATTCCCAATACGGGCGGGTGAAAGCACTGAGCGCGTGTGCTTACCAAGAAAACGAAAAATTGATTGGGTATAGCTTGTAACGGCGCCTGCGCGTACAGACTGCTTGCCGCATTTCCTGAGAATCGGATGAAAGTTCTCCGTAAGATATTTCCAAGTTTGTAATCTCCAGGAAATAGATGAGTCGATTATTTATTGAGGGGTTCGAGAGAGGTGGGATTGGTTTTATGCCTTTTTGTCCAACATTTTTAAAGTGGGCTACAGCACGATTTGGAGATTATGCGATATTGTACCTTTCTCAAAATTCAAGTAGTTGAATCGGTTTAGAATCAGGATGGCGTTTTATCTGGAAAACCGGGAAAATTCAGGGAAAAGTCTGGAAAAGTCAGGGAAAAATCTGGGAATTTGTTAAACACGTAATCAAAAGTCAGGGAATTTGACATTTTTGCGGAAAGCATTTTTCCTATATAAAGGATAACTAATTTGTGGTTCATTTTTTTATTGTAACACCTTCACTTTGTTTCATTTAAAGCTGTCATGTTCTACCAGGGTTCAGACAAAACCTGGAAAACTTGGAGAACCTGAAAATCTCAGGGAAAATGAACATAGAGCCAAAATCTCAGGGAAATTTCCGGGAAAACGAGAATTTTTTGAAAATCAGGGAAAGGACAGAGAAATTTGAAAAAAAAAAGTGCCTTTGTGTTTGAACTGTAAGTTCCATTGAATTAGTAGATCGGAAACAAAATCCTAGGCTAGTAGCAAATATTTTAATTTGTGCTTTAATATGTTCAAGATTTTTAGATACTGATTTAATAAACCAAATCTTAGGCTGGTACCAATATCGGTGATGAAAATGTCCCATCTGGACTAGTAAAACAGCTATTTTCTGGGATGTTGGATTTTTTTTCACTAACATTGATAAAAACATTAACTACTGCCTGTTTTCCCTAACTAAACATCTTGTAAACACATGGAAATTGCCATTGGATGGATGCACCCGGAAAACCTGGAAATGTCAGGGAAATTGAGAATTACAAAATTGTCTGAACCATGTTTACTTGTTGCATTTCTGAGAATGAAGTAGCTCCTTAAGACTACGTAATGTGGTCACTGCGTGTCACGTGCATATCTAGTTTTGTTTAGATCATGGCCTTCTCACTCATAACCAATACTAGTTAGGACTGTGCGATTTTTTATTTAGCAAAGCTATGTGACAAAGTTATTGCAATTTGAGTGAAATAGGGAAAAAAATTTCTTCAGTCCCATACTGAACCTTCGGCCGAAAAAATCAGGGAAAAGTACAGGGCCCCCACAACGGGGGGATCAGGTGGACCCGCTGTACCCGGGCCCGGCCGCTCAAGGGGCACGCACGGTCTAAAATGTTTTTTTTTTTTTACTCCCAACAAACCACAACTCCAATCCAACGACACCGAGCACTGAAGTGCAAGCCTGTCAGGTTGTTAGGCAGGGAAGCCTTCAAACGTAAGCAGCCCAAATTAATGAATGAAGTAAACGTTTAAGCACTTGTGGCAACCAACATTATAACATAGTGTAATTTTTTTAAGATTTCTGTCGGGGAGGGGGCCCGCTGGTGTAGTTATTCCCAAGCCCCTAACTTTGATGTGGGGGCCCTGGAAAAGTTTCAGTATTGGTCTGGAAAACCTGAAAAAGTCAGGGATTTTCATCATGAGCTTTAGAAAGTCACCCTGATAATAATTATAATAATAGTAGGGTTTAGTTACACGATAGAGAAATCTTGCGCGGATTACAGCAGTAACCTGATTGAGGAAGAACCATCCAACAACATACAAAACGTTTCCATATGTCGAATTACAAGGAATGGCTTACAGATACTGAGAGACAAAATACATTTTCTGATAAGACTTTTTTTTACTGACAACGGAAAGTCATTCCAACATTTCTCAGCACTGTTCACTAATTTTTCGGCTATTGTCAAAAAAAGCACATGAGTGCACTAAAATCTTTTAATAGGTGACTGCAGCATCAACGTAGCCATGTTACGAACATGCTTACATAGTAATGATAAATTTCGCTAATTCATTTTTTTTTCAAGTTAAGGACTTGGGGGTGCATTATATTTAACATTTACCACTATTCGTACTGACCGCTTTTGTAAGAAATATTTTTTCTAGCTTCCTACCGGAAACCGCATCCCAAACAGAGACAGCATAAAACATGTGAGGCTAACCAAAAAAAAAAAAAGTACGCAAATCGTGTGCTGGTAAAATGCCTTTTACCACTGAAGTTGATCTGTTGCCCCTTGAAACCTTGCTGCAGATATTCTGGGAAGCATAATTACTTCAGAATATGTCTTGCAGAATGGTTCAATTTTCATTCAAGTGAATCTAAATAGTAAATCTTGCAAAGTGAATCTAACAAAGTGAATCTTAAAGTAAATCTGACAAAGTAAATCTTACAAACTGAATCTTAGAAAGTGAATCTAGCAAAGTGAATCTTAAAGTAAATCGAACAAAGTAAATCTTACAAAGTAAATCTTACAAAATAAATCTTACAAAGTGAATCTAACAAAGTGAATGTTACAAAGTAAATCTTACAAAGTGAATCTGACAAAATGATTTAGCAAAGATGTTTACATCACGAATGTTACAAGTCTCCATGACATTTTTTTTAAAAATCTCGATCTTGCTTTTATCAGTGTCGGAAAATGTGGTACCACGTGATGGTCTCCTCGTTTCACCAAAACGTTGGACATTTTTAAGAGATCGCAACATCTTTTGTCTTTGTCTCTTAGAGTTTTCAAAATAAACCAATCGTGGCTTCAAAGGATTGGACGTTCTTCCGTCACTTTGTAAACAAATTTACAACTTTTGCCTTGATGTTCGCCTGGTATTTGTCATGTCGCAAAATAATCCAATTATGGCAAGCGTGCGTGGGAGAGAGGTTGGGGGTGGGGGCGGGCACGCCCTTGACGAGTAACGAGAGGTTACGGCTATTCATCTCGCGCCCTTTCTCGTGCAACACGAGATGCGAGTGACAGGGTAGCGAGAGTGACGTTTACGCGTTGGCTACTGAATAGCTTCCTTTATGTACAGATTCTTTTACCTATGTTTTTGCGAATCTTCTTTTGGACTGAAGAACGAACTAGAGAGGTAATATTTGTAAGTCGAAGTGTTTATTTTTAATGCGCAAGGTATCGTGGGGGGGGGGGCATAGAAGTATTTCTGTTGACAGACTGTTTTGCAGTTGTATGCAATTAGTGAGCTTCAGTGGCATCTGTTCATTCTTCAGTATTGCATGTTACGGGCAAGATTCATTGGCATCTTGTCATTCCTTCAGTATCGCACATCACGGACGATATTCGTTGGCCTCTTGTCATACTTCAGTATAGCGCATAGGGAGCAAAATTCACTGGCATCTTGATATTCTTCTGTATGGCTCGTAGCGGTCGAGATTCAGTGGCATCTCGTTATTCTTCAGTAACGCATAGAGAGGGAGATATTCATTGGCATCTCGTTATTCTTCAGTAAGGCATAGAGAGGGAGAGATTCATTGGCATCTCGTTATTCTTCAGTAAGGCATAGAGAGGGAGAGAT
>JAHWFP010219674.1:44678-56297 GCA_023313725.1 Lithobius niger
TGGCATCTTGTCACTTCAGTATATCGTACAGCGGATGAGATTCATTGACATCTTGTTGTTCTTCAGCATAATGTATATCGGGCAAGATTCACTGTCTCAATAGCATTCTTCAGTATGGCGTTTTGCTGGCGAGATTGCGTAAGCGATGCCTAACATATGTCTAATGAAAACTTTAGGAAGGAGGTTGGCTGTTAAAACGACTTCAATGTAGCTTTTTTTTTCAATCGTTAACAGTCGCTTGACATCTGTTATAACGAATATGTACCAACGTTGACCGTGATGGCAAGCTTGTACCCGTATTGAGGCTATTACTGGTGGCACGTGCTCTGTGGCATGTGCAGTCTGTAATGACGTAGTAGTAGCCTTTCCTTTTGACATTTGTTTCCCGAATTTGTGATGGTGATGAATTTTGGACTTGCGAGCATGATGATGAATTGCGAGCCTCAATGTACTGAAATACATTTCAAACAGTGTCCCTATCGGGCGGGTTCGGAGCCGTGGAGTGAGTAACGTAGCGGCCATTGTTGTTTGACCTGCTCGAAGCGTAATTCACCAGGCGTGTCCCATGCATATTGTTATGGTGCGTTCTTTTGGCCAACCCATTTCTAAAATACTCATGGATTCTGGCAACTGAAGTATTTTTAGAAATAGGTACGTGGTTCAAGAAGAAGCTAACTAGTCGTCGATGTAACGCGTGCTTTCTGTGCATGGCTAATCCTATTCCAACGCTATGGTGCCACCATACGTCACGGTTTTTAATGTCCAGGTTAGCGCTCGTGATGCACCGATATTTCCCCTCCCCTATCACCTCTCTTTTCCCCTCCCTCAAACCCCTTCCCCAACCCCCTTCTTGCTCACCACAACCATCATAGGTTTTTTTTTTCAGTCAGCAATGCCAAAACGATATTCGTTTTGCCTTTTTTTTTTTTTTTTTTTTTTTGCTAGTTCGCCTGATCAGTTACTATGGCAACGGATTCGTCCGCAAAGCAATTTTGGGTCAATTTCCCGAGTGCGCTGTACAGTCTCCTTTGATCGCGTCTCCTTTGATCGCTTGTTTTTTTTTTAAGTTCTTTTTCGATAAATTAATTATTTATTATTAAATTTTGTGTGGTTTGATGTCGAGAGCGACCGTGTCATCGTCCGTCGGAGTTTTGTGTGGTGAAAGATTTTTTTTGGGGCTTTATAAATCTCAAGATTTTCATTCCGATTCATTTTTAATTTGTTACTTTTTAAAGTTGCAAGTTGGTTTTTGAGGGACGATATCGTCCAGTACGTGTGGAAAATCGAGACCACCATTTTTTCTTCTTCCCTGAACTCCTTGTTTAGCGAATTGTAGGCTGGTTTGGCTAGAGACTCCGTGTGATAATTGAACAAACTCCCGTCGTAGCATCCTCTTGAATGGTCAAAGTAACAACAAGCTTAAACCATGCGTAATGGCTGTTTGCCGTGACGTCACCATGAGTTAGCCAATGACGAACGAGAACAACGGCTGTTTGGCCGTCTGATTGGACTAGCCCAGTCACGTAATATGCACGTCACAGCAAACAGCCATGGCGCGTGGTATACGTGGAAAGAAATGTCAGCTCAACCGCTGCGAGAAGCGGGGATTTATTTTACGCTTTGATGAGTTTTTGACTGGGATAAGTCTGTTGTTGGGAAAAACTGGGGGGGAAATCGGATCATTTTCCTTCTTTCTGCACTGTTTTGTTGTTTTTTAGGGAAGAATTCTGAAAGTCAACTTGGGAAGAATTCTTCCATTCTAGCAGTGGCGACGCCAGAGTTAACTGGGTAACAAGGGCATGACTGGGCAACATTTCAACATGAATTGGCAGCTGTATTGTAGTTGTCGAGTAAACCAGAAACTACCATATTTTCACCGAAAATTCAAGTGGTCATTAAAAAGTCCGGTGTTTGTGAGAAAGTGTAATTTTTCTGAAATGCTGTAAGCCAGAAAACAATAAGATTATCATAGACCTCCCTTCCACCTCTGGATCTACTCCCAGGCCTTCCAGACTTCCTACAATTCTTTAAATATTTAGATTTCTACTGATTTTACTAAAAAATGCATTTCTTTCGTAAATTTTTCTAAAATATGAATACGTTTTCTTTTAAGTGACATATTTAGAACATTCGCCCATGCCTTGTTAATAACCAAATCTCAAGTGATAAGTGTAGGCATTGACACAGACGGGAATTAAAGATACTTTGAAAGACTGGAATTAAAGAAGACACCAAGTGATGTGAAAGGTATAAAAGAAATGAAAGTATACTTGTAATGCAGTTCGATATTCTTTTAAGAATAATCAAAGCCGTGTGAACTTGATGTTTCCTGTTTCTTATTTTCTATTAAAAACTATCTAGTCCTGGTATTAAAAGACATAACAATGGAAGAAAAAATTATTATTATTTTTGAAAAGTTAAAAAATTCCAAAGAAATATATAGCTACTACAACATTTTAAATATTGGTAAAACCTTAAGATGGATATACATTACAAAATATTATCATTGTGAAGAATTTAAAATTAAACGCAAAAGAAGTATACGAAATGATAATAATTGGTTGGAATTACCACGTTGGAGAAATAACTACGGAAAGAGGAGACTAAATTATGTTTTACCATATGTATTGAGTGAATTACCGGCTAACTTAAAAAATTCAACTAACAAATAGGAAGTAAAGAAAAAAGTTAAAGCTAAAATAATACATTGGGAACTTGTGTAATTTTGAAGAATTTCTTCTAATCTTTATTTTATTGTACTATTTGTATTGTTCTTATTTACACTATATGAAATTACATTAATTATTTGTACAAAAAAAAATAATTTATTATATTATACTGTCTAAAGTTGATGAACATTGCTCTGCACATACAAATTCGTATGACTTTCGTGCCTGTACACAAGATCTTGTACTCGAATAAAGCGGATTATTATTATTATTATTATTATTATTATTATTTGGAGTTCCACAGGGCACTCCTTTTCCTAATTTATGTTAATGATATACAGGATATTGACTGGACTACCTATCCTACATTATTTGCTGACGATGTTATGATGCTCTCAATCAATTTGAATTTTGCAACAATGGTAACAAACTTACAACAAGACTTCAATTTATTAAACGATTATTTTAATTTGAATTATTTACATATCAATGCGGATACAACATACCTTTTATCGATTAAAACATCTCGTATGATATCTGGAAAAGCACGGATCATCCATCATAACATTGACTGCAGAATAAAAATTATTGTAATTGTAAGGAACTGGAAGTGGTGCAAGAAACTAAATATTTATATTTAGGACTACTAATTGATTCTAATTGGAAATTTTACAATCACATTGAAAACTTAATAAATAAGATAAGAACGATACATATCTTATATCGTATTAGGAATACCCTGAACAAAATAAAATAAAAAGACAATTAATTGTATCAATTGTATGAAGCTCTTATACTATCAAACGTAAGGTATGCCATCACCATTTACACGATAACATCAAAAAAACTTTTTGACCGACTACAAAAAATACTCAACAAGCTGCGAAAGTCTTATTTTATAAGGCTAACAAACGAAAAAGAATATGTGATATTTTAAAAGAAAACAAAATCATGACCTGTCTGACATATTTCAATATACGATACTTGTACAGAATTATTTTAAAAGCGAATGGAAATATCCAACTGAAAGACCGACAAGAAATAATCAGAACTGGTTAAAAGAACCAAAATACACAACTTCGTATGAGAAGAGAGGGTTACATTTCTTAGTACCCAGTTCTTTTAACAAGCTACCAAATAAATTAAGATATTTAACGACAAATAAATTAAAACACCAGATTAAAAAGTTTGTTGTGGAATGATAAATTTTTATTTATTTTTTTTATTTTTTAGTGCCTTTTGACTTATACCTATCAACTTCTTGGAAACTTACATGTAAATAATATGCATATCTATTGACGTTATATATTTATAACTATTTATATGTTACAACACTAATGTAATTACATAAATTTGCAGTATAATAATTGTATTTGTGCACGCACAAATTCTACGAATTTCGTGCAAAGTGACAATAAAATTATTATTATTATTATTATTATTATTATTGTTATTAAGATTTTTATCTATTTAAATTATCGGTATCTCAAGCAAAGTGCTGAATTGTTGTTGGCGTTCCATTTTTGCGTGTCAACACACCCCTCAGCCGCTGCCGTTAGCCGCCGCGCCATAGGCCTATTTTTACAAGATTTACTTTTCGGCCGCAGCCTGGCCTAGCCGCCGAAAAAAAAATGTGGTTAAAGCCGAAAAATTTTAAGCTGTACTGTATTAAAAACAACGTTGAACAATCATAAAATTACTTACAACTTGTCTCTAATGATGAACTAATCGGCTGTCTCATGTAACGGGAGAAAGTTTTAGTAAGAATGAAAAAAAAAAGCAAAAAAATTTGTAGTTCCTAAGTGATATTGTAATCACGTATAAGCTCTGAATACTGTGGCTTTGTTAAAAAAGTTCACATGGGTAGTATAGAAAAAAAAGGTAATTTCGTATGACTTAGTGAAAATATGTGCCACCATAGTAAAATATTTGTTTTAATTCTTAAATTTTTCCTAAAATTTGCGATGAAATTTTCATGAATTCCTAATAAAATAGGACCATTTTTCGCAGTGAAACCTGTATTACCATAATAATAATAATAATAATGTATAATAATGTAGGTTCGTTGCAAACGCAGCCGGAATTGGAAGGACCTGGTGGTCACTAACTGCCATCCGATGTTAAAAACTAAAAATTTTTAAATTGCAAAAGTTTAAGAGTTTAAAAGTTTAAAACGATGATGATGGCTCGACTGCATAGAAAGAGTAGATGGTATTGGGTTGGGGTCACGAATGCCTTACCACCAAGGTTAGACCTACCAGGGACATAATGGTCCCCGATGGCATCGCCAAACGTGAGGGACAAGTGAGGGAAAAGCTGGGTATCATTGTCATTACCAGGTGCCACCTTTCTTTTAACCAGCTATGGCTATAACTACTTTAATATACGATTATGATCTATTGTCAATTTTAGCTCCATTCAGCTACATCAGTAATGCAAATATCGTTGTATTTGAGTTTGTTTTTGCTTTACGTTTGCCCTTTGCAACAAATCAGAGCAGTCCTTTTTTGGCAATACTGAAAGACCTTTGACTTATTCTCCATTTCGTCGGAAAGTAAGAATAAGTATTTTTGTTAATTTCGTCATAAACGCTTTAGAGTTTTTGGCAACTGGGTGGGCACGGGTAAATGTTGGGGGGTGGGCATTGCCCATCTTTGCCCCCAGTAGCCTTCTAGAATCTTTTATATCGACCCTGTGTAGACACAAGATAGTATTCCTTGTTTGTTTGTGGTTGACTTTGCGAGTTTTCATTCTCAATGATGCTCACAACCCAGGTTGAATTGGTCTGGTGTTGAAAATTGAAATATGTGGTCTACAATTTTCTTTCTCTATCTTGCGCTTTGATTAAAACATAGTGCTTCGTCGCTGGCTGGTGAGGATTCTATCATTGGTGAACCCTGGTCGTCCTTCCCATCAATCAGCCGTTATTTGTCCAGTGGGTGTCCGTCTGTCTGTCCGGCAATCGTCTTCTTTTACGGATCGATCGTTGCATTCTGGTCCGGTTGTCTCCTATGGAGTCCAGCTCGACTTCAGCCATTTCGCCGGACAAATTGTTGACAGTCTTCGCACTCGCGAACCTAGTTTCGAATTACTAGTTGTTCGCAGGGTTGAAAGGTTACACGGAAAGCTGCACCTTCTGCGTAAATATTGTGTTCTTCGTGGCAGTCGGAGTGATTTCTGTGAGTTCTAGATCGAGAATTTCTCTTTTCTTTCCGCAAACCGAGCACCACGCTCGACTTATATTGAACAGACTACACCTTTCTACTCAGTAATTATATAAATTAAAGCTTTACTCGACGCTGAATGGTCACCGGCAAACAAACCACAGATCTATACAATCACGTAGAGGAAGTGATTTGCTTTTATGCTAGTTATGCCCATATTAGGACGATGACGTTACCTTCGTGTATCATTGGACTTTTACGGAAACCCGCAGCTGCTTGTCGTCAGGATTCGGACCGTTTGCGTTTAACTTCGTTTATGAGCAACATGAAAATAAGGCATAGGCCTACTTAATGCGAAATACCAAGGGTGAAGCAAACGAAATTACAGGCAGGATGACGAAATGCTATGGTGGCTAGCATCGCTATGCCAAATAAACGAAAACATCGTAAACATCGTAAACTAACCATCGTAAATCCTACAATTACTTCCTCTAAAAATTGAATTCTGATGATTGTTGCCTTACTTGGTGCGATACGCTAGGGTGTGTCGAGATCAGGATTTCCCCCTTCAATTTGTTGTCTAAAATTCGACCAGAGTTGCCTTCAATTTAAAACAAATCAATTTTCCGACTGGGCATCTTAACACGAAAGCCCTTGGCCTTATCAAAATTCCTTCTAAGATGGATACAGTTTTTTAGTACGAAAATTCCCCGAGTTGGACGCTGTTACCATGAAACACTCGATCTCGTTCCCAATGGAACTCTTTTAACTCTTGATATTGCGTAAAACCGGACGACAAGCTAAGATGAGTTTACAATTTTAGTAAAAGCAATTCTGATGAAAGGGGCAACGCGTTATTTTGGGGCCTTTCTGTGTTTGTCCATCGTCTTTGCAGTAGCTGAAAAAGAAAATCGGGAAATATCATGCAAACGTTCAGAGACGACTGTGCGACTTTAATTTCCAAGTAGAAATCTTGGTCACGGCACACAAACAGTACCATTCTAATCAAATTCAGGAGGCATGGCTGTGAAAAATGGTCTTCAATCACAATCTTTTTTGTAATGCGACCTCCTCTAGTTGCATGCTGGGGCTGCTATCCATCATCGCTGAGCACCATTACCAAGCAAAGTAATTGGCGGGCATTGAGCTCCACTGTCGGCCTCTGGCCACGGTATTAATGCCAGTCAGGCCTCAACGAGCGGTCGCAAAACCACGAGCTGGCTAGGAATCGTTTAACCTCGGCCACCTCCGTCGGGGTTTAAGCCGCAGCCAATTCATACGTTGCAGTGAATGCCCATTCGAAATATTAATAACCCCAAAGAAAAATAATAGTGTAAACGGCCAAAAGCTATTGTGACTGAGTCGCCACTAATTAGCGTCGCTCAAACCCAGTCGCCAACACTTAAAAACGTATTCACCCAACCCGCTGCTTCAAAATGCTATTTGTCGCACGACAGAACAGAACTAATTCTGTTTTTCCCAAATCGGGGGAAGCTTGCTCAGTTTAGAGTAGTGCTCCTCCATGGGGTAGTGTTCCTTCATGTGGCAGTGCTCCTTCACGTGGTAGTGTTCCACCATGCGGTACTACTGCTCCTCCATGTAGAAGTAATGTGTCAGCAGAACCTGGAATTTTGGATTTTGTACCAAACCCCACACTGAACCGGAAGGTTTGAATCGGTTTCCATAAAAGAAGTAACTTTAAAATATTTTAAATGAAATACCTGCAGAAATGAGTGTTTATGTATTTACTTGGAAATGTGCGCTAAAGACAGCCATGATTATAGACTTTGGAGATCCGTCAAGATTTAAAATTGGTTATCGCGGCTCTATTACCAAGTTATGGAGTAAAAAGCACGGTAATAGATTATGTGAAGGCAAACCAAGCAGTGCTACATAAAAATACAAACAACGTTTCGAAAATTATCAATTTTCGTCTTCAGGTTAGCAATAAAATTAAAGCATGGCAAAAGCCACTAAGTCAACCTATATTAAAAGCATAAAACAGTCATTTAAAACGGATAAAAACCACCAATTTCTCCCCTCAAAAGAGGCAGAAATGGCAGCCGAAAAGCAACGACCCACCTGCTCCGTTGGGATGCCACATCGCAAGGCAAGGTGTATGCAAATCGGGGTCACGTGTTTCGAAGGTGCGATGCATTCGTTATGTGGTTTTTACAATATACCTGGTAAAAGAGTCGAGTTTAAGTGTTTTAATTACAGGAAAATATTCTTTTAGAAATTTATTATCTGGCACAAAGTGGTTATGAACAGGTGGTGTATATGTATGGATGACAAGCGTTTCTAGATTAATTCGTGCCCTGGTGTATTTTTCGTGAAACAAGATTTGGACCTTGGAACAAGATATGATTTCTGCCCAGTACTCTACAGAGAAGTGCTTTGCTGCTCCATTAGTATGATTTCTGCCAAGTACTCTTTCTCGAATTTCGACCCCCACATGTAAAATGCTTGAGGTGCGAATTTCATCTCCGAACTCATTTCTTTCCTGCACCAAAGCCCCCTTGTCATTAAATTAGAACCAAGTTAGAACAAAATTGCATACGTTATCGTTTCTAAAAGAAAAACACACGTACAGAGTCGAGTTAAGGCCTTGCTTTGCTCGGAATTATATCACAGAACCAGTAGCGCGAAAGGATATAACTTCAACCTCATTAGTTCGAGTTTGTTTACTCTGGTTGCAGATTGAGTTACGAATGCTTTTTTAGTCTTATGCAACCAACGGGAACTTGTGGAATGTTTTATTGGAGCATATATCTCAATTCAAAGAGAGACGCTTGCATTTTTTTGTAGCGAATGTTGAAGAGTTGTGTTGTTAATGGTACGTTTTATTACTCTTCTACAGTATGTCTCAAAAGTCCTGAACCAGGAAGGCCTATACTACACCCTGAGGAAAGTCCTGGGTTCGAGTCCTAGGTTTACTGAGAGTGATCGCCTATTGTGGAAGA
Organism: Lithobius niger; assembly: GCA_023313725.1. Classification (NCBI taxonomy): domain Eukaryota; kingdom Metazoa; phylum Arthropoda; class Chilopoda; order Lithobiomorpha; family Lithobiidae; genus Lithobius; species Lithobius niger. The sequence goes on from JAHWFP010219674.1 coordinate 53,475, forward strand.
CATTTGCTACCAGATTTTGGCTCATAGTTTGCCGATGTGTACACCTAACCTCTCTTACATGCACACGCGTAACTTGACGCGCATACAAGCTGACACAGAAAAGAAAGCCGCGCTGGTGTGTCCACGATCACGCGTAAAAAAGGTGAGAATGACCGACCGACTTGACCTGTTCACAAATCCCTCTATTGAATACCCAGTTTCGTAGTAGCTGGAGGGCAGAAAAACCCGTCCTGCCGCGCGGCTCATGCAGAAAAGTTGAGCCTACGCAAACTCCAACGCGTTGCCGATTCGCAATGGATTATGGGTAAGCGATAGGGAAGAAACCAGTATTCTTTTCTGCGTTCGCGTCGACGCGCGTCAAGTTACGCGTGTACATGTACGAGGGGTTACGCCTAATATGGTATAGACGTACATTGTATGAGCCTGTACCATATAGGCCTACCTGGTTCAGGTCTTCTGAGACATACTGTATAGTAGCCAGTAGCCATGCAGTCTTTGTTTGAAGGTTTCTCCTTAACGAGAATTTTCCTTTTTAGATGTTAATTAATGTGGTGCGTCACCTGCTCATCCTCTTAGGTCTATGCTTAAAGATTTGGTAAAATCGTGAAAGAAGGCACTGTCTGTCTGTCTGTCAATCCTAAATTGTAGTCAGTTACTATATTTAACCGGCGATCGAGTTTCTGAAATCAAATTGTGTTGAAAATGGAAATGGTTTCTGCTAATTAATCATCAAATAAAAATTGTTAGATGTTTGCACAAAAGAGTTATAAAGTACTAAACCCAGCCTGAATACAGCGACATGTTCTGATTTTATACACACGTGTTATCAGCAGCTTATGATAAATATCAGTCTGAGTGTAAATTAAGCTGGATCTCACCGTTGCGAATACACAAAAAGAGAGCTATAGTGTAATAATCAAGCTGGGGTGCTATAACCGAGATAGGCTGCTACAACCAAGATAGGATGCTATATCCAATGTAGGATGCTATAACTTAGCTAGGATTCTCTTGTTACAACGCTGTAGCTCTACCTCTGACCATATATGTACTTGAGAGACAAACTCCTAACGCACCGAAAATAAAAATGTGCCCTTAGCTTCACACCAATTCAACACCAGGTACAGCTATGCATGTTCCAACACACCAGATAGAATGCTGGGGCTTTTGTCTTTTTTACAGTCCTTAGGAGTTCGGTTCAGCGGACGCAGGTTCAAAAGTTAGCAAGTTGATTACTACTTTTCTGTCATGCACAGGTCAAAAAGTTACCACATTATGTACAACTTTTCCTTCATACGCAGGTTCAAAAGTTACCAAGTTGACTACAACTTTTCTGTCATGCGTAGGTTCAAAAGTTACCAAGTTGACTACAACTTTTCCGTCATTGCCGGTTCAAAAATTACCAGCTTGAGTACAACTTTTTTGTCGTACGCAGGTTCAAAAGTTACCAAGTTGATTACAAATTTTCTGTCAACGCAGGTCAAGGGTTACTAGATTTTCTGTCATACCTAAGTTCAAAAGTAACCAGTTGACTACAACTTTTCTGTCATATGCAGGTCAGTAGTTACCAAGTTGACTACAACTTTTCCATCATACGCAGGTTCAAAAGTTACCAAGTTGACTACAGCTTTTCCATCATACGCAGGTTCAAAAGTGACCAAGTTGAGTACAAGTTTTCCATCATACACGGAGGACGTCTGAAAACATTTCAACATTCCTCGCTCACAAGGAAACTCTTATATTTACCTTACACCACTAGGGTTACTTAAAGAGGTTGGTGAAAACTAGTTTTCATCCAAACTAGGAAAGATGCTCGAAATCTGTAAGTTTAATGCTGGGAATTTGTTACATGCCAACGCTCGTTCACCGTTCACAAACAGCTTCTCGTTTGTGTCCGTAAACAAATTCCACTTTCGTTTTGTTTACATAATTATAAAGTCCAAACATTCAGCCTCGCTTTTAATTGCCACAGGCGTGGACTGGTATTGCCTTAACTTTATCAGCAATTAGCGATACAACTCGTTACGGCCTCGGCATCTCTAAATTGAAGTCCATTAACTTTCTTGGTTCTAGAATACTGATTTCTAATTGCTATTCTGACTCCATGACTGCATTCTAGGTGACATGCGATAGAGCTTACACTGCATTGATCGAATCGGTAGTCTTGGGTCGTATTGTGTAAGGCTGATTCACAAAAGTGAAAGCAATTCATTCGGCTTAATTAATGTTGATTTGCTGTGCATTTCAAAATGTTGTTTTTGACTCATTCTGGTGCATCTGCATAATTATGTGAACACAGCACACATAGTCGACACTCGTATAACGTAACTGTACAATTTAAAACGTGCTGACCGCAACTTCACCTGTAGTGACAACGAACTCTTTCAGTCAAGATTTTTGTCGTATACTTAAAGATTTTCAATCCTAAAAAATATAATAAACCACCAACCATTGGCATACGAAATTAAATGTAACATAACATTAAACTTAACATTACATTATTGATAGCTTGATAGCGGAACGTAATCGTCTTCTACTATCTCCTTAAACACTTTTGTTGATGTTTTACTACTGCCTGCTAATTTTCAACTTTTGTAAAAGAGAACTGGGAAAAACTAATGGTTAACATTTGAATTTGTAACTTTGTAGAAACGTGTGTCACTGGTCCATAATTGAATCCTTGTAGTTAAGGTTAGCACGCTTTGCTGTGGGAGAGTGACAGAAAATTACTCGGCCTCTCTTCTTACTTGTATTTCTCTTCCTTCACAAAACGTTTTTTTTTTTTTTTTGAAGATCAGTACTCAGTAGGTGTCAATTTCGTTATTT